>VXBH01009934.1:341546-365857 GCA_013400035.1 Rynchops niger
TCCGCTCCCCGCCGCGGCGAGGCCGGGGCCGCGCTGGGGCTCCGTGCGGCGGCGTGGGATGCGGGCACCTGCCGGCCGGTTCCACTAGCCCCTGCGGGCGACCCGGCGGCGGCTGGCGGTGCCCCTCGGGAAGTTTGATGGCTTCTTTGAGGAGAGTCAAAGTCCTGCTGGTGTTAAACTTGATTGCGGTGGCTGGCTTCGTCCTCTTCCTGGCCAAGTGCAGACCCATCACGGCCAAGAGCGGCGACTCCTTCCATGACATCCATCCCAGGGCAGAAGTGGCCAACTTGACAGCCCACGGCATCAGCTCCATCCAGGATGCGGTGCTGAAGAGACTCTCCCTTCTAGAAGATATAGTCTACAGGCAGCTGAACGGTAGGAATAGTTCTTTTGCTCTTAATGCCTTTTGAGTAGGGTCGTGGGTGGGGAGTTGAGGCAAAGAGCGGGTGCACGGCTTGCCTGAAGTTTGCATGACAGGACGTGCTTTTTCCTGTGGTACTGTGCAAACAGAGTCTCAACGGACAGAATCAATTTAAGTATCTGATTTCCCGGTTCCGTTTGTGTTTAAAGCTCAGACCGGTACCTTGTACGGGATGGGAGGAAAGCATAATAACACAACGCTGCCTTTCAAGTTTACAATACTGGTCAGGGAATTACAGTGTCACGATTTCTGCATCAAATGAGAGCAGGGTGTTCAGTGGGAAATACGGCTTGGAGCAGCACGCTGGATATTGATCGAGGGAATGGCTTTTACTCCTACGCAGTTGGTTTTTTGGAAGGGAGTTTTGAAACGGTTCAAGTATGTTCCATCATCTGAGTGCAGAAGGTCAGAATGCAAAATGCACTTTCTCTAATAAGTTAAGCAAACTATTCAGTATTTCCTATGGCTCAGCATTGACAGCTGCTAATTAAAATCTCAAGTAATGCTTCTCTTTATAGCGTAGTGAAGGGATTTCTATTAAAATCTCACCAGGTTCAGTAGTTCTGAGATGTAGAAAGGGAGTTTTAAAGCTGCCATGTGGGATAGAGAAACATGTTGTAAGGATCTGAGAAATCTAGGTGAGGTATCTAATTAAAACACTGACTGTGGAAGCTAATTTTTTTGAAAATTGTTCCCCATAGATTCACAACTGGGAATGTAATCTCAATCAAGAGTCTCATTTATCGCTTCCAATCTCTGTAGCTTTAACAACTGCAAGTTTTTGTGTTGCAGAGATAGCAGAGTTAATGTTTTTTGGCAATGTCAGTGTGATTCCCTCCCTGAGTATTTAATATTAAGCTAATGCACGATTCTGTGCCATGGTGAACCTAAAGCCGGCGTGGGCTGTGTCTCCGTACTGAATCCGAGCTTTTGCTCATCACCATTCTGCTCCGAGGATGTGAGGCAGGTGTAGGAATACAACGGACCTTTCCTGGTGCCTGAGAGTTGTCTCGGTCAGTGCTTGTGCTTTGGGGAAGGCACGGTGTGACACAAGAAGCACTCAGCCGAGCAGGAAAGTGTTATTTATATTGCTACTTTACACACTTGCATGAAAAACCTGTCCTGCCTGTGAAAGTGCCTAGCACTATGGGGTTTGGAGGAGCACTGTTGGATGACAAACAAGGTGAAACAATAACAAGGAATAAAGCAGAAAGCTGGGTGTTATTTACAACCAAACTGTGAAACTGGCTGCTTCTGGGTATTGCTAGGGCAGAAGTTTCCAGGATGATTTAGGCACCTATTTAAAAATGGGTAATAGCTGCAGTTCAAGACAGGAGACCTTGTACAAGGACCGTGGTAGTGGACAAGTAATCGTGATGCCATCTACCATTCCTGCAAAGACGGAGGGAGAGCTGAAATCATAAGCTATTAACCCTCTTCTGTGGAGATTAAGGTGGGACTCCCTGCTCCGATGTGCTCTGGGGGCTGCTGTGGGATCTGGCTGGTGCTTGTAAGGGGAGCTGTGAGCGTAAGGAGGGCTCCGAGTGTGCTGTCTCCTCTCTAGGCTGCTGTGGGCACCGGGAGCACGGTTCCGGTGTAGTGCTGGAGAGCAGTCAGGCACCTACGGACCGGGGGGGCAGAGAGGTAATAGGTACGTTGCCTGTGTCGCAGACGTTTTCTTAGGGCAGGTAGAAAGCTGAGTGCAGAGATGTGACATCTTGTCTGGCCTCTGCATACCGGGGTGATTTATAGCAATGCTGACGAGTCTGGCTGAAAAAATAGCTCTGGCATAGCGCTTATGTAACTTTGGGTCAAGTATATATTTGGTACCAGTGATTCTTAGAAAAGTACGATGTGTTCTGTTCCCTGATCACGGTCTATGTGCTGTGCTTCGGCAAGGCATGGCTTTAGAGCACGATGTGGGGGACTGGCTGAACCCCCATCACCACCCACCGGGGCTGAAAAGCAACAGCCAAGGGCGCTGAGACAGCCCGTAGCCCTGCGGGCGCAGAGGCAGCTGGGCTGGCTGCCCCGCCAGGAGTTTTCTGTGCCCAAATCACCGTTCATACCTAAAGCTGAAATCCTAGTTGCCCTCTTGGAAGGATGCAAATACGAGCTCACTTCTCTTTTTTTTGCTTTTAGGATAGGGAAGTTGGCTGCTGGCGAGAAGTGCCTAACAAAACCCGCCATATGCTCTTAGACAGGCTCCCTGCAAAGCGCACCCACCGAGAGAGTTCTTTCTCTTGCGTAAGGTTGTGTTTTAAGTCTGAACTGTGGTTTAGCATGTACGAAATGTTAGAATATGGTGCAGCATGTGGAAAGGCTGCACCTCAGGGAGCATCGGGAGCCGTTTGGCAAAAGAGAGAAACTAAAACACAGTTTGGGTGCAATCAGCTGTGGGGTTTTTTTCTGCGTTATAGGACTTGGCTGGATTTCAGTGGGAGTTGAAGCCATCTTTAAAAAACTGAATCTCTTAAAAAAACCTCCGTTCTGTAAAGATCAAATGAGCAATCTGATCATACCACTGCTGTGTTTTTGTGTTTTGAATCATATAGTGTAGAGCATATTGGAAATAACAGCTCTCTCTGGGATGGCAACCCTTATTTTGTATGTATGTATATTTATTTATTTCTGTAAATGCTGGCCATAAAAACAAGCTAAACAACACTGCCTCGGGTCTGCTAAAGGAACAGTTTTAAACAATCATTCCTTTTGCATGACATTTCTCTGCAGCGCCATTCAGGAAATAACACCGAACCCCCTCTGAGTCCTCTTTGTGCAAGCAGAGCTGTCTCAAGCATTGCCCAATCTGCCTCCTCCCTTTCCAGGTGATGCACCTGCAGTGTTTTCCAGCCACTGTTAGCTGGGGCTGCAGTTGCACCAAGTTACATCATGTCAGCCGTGGGGCGCTCGTTTCAGACGGTGGTTGAAAGAGTGCCTTGGGGATGCTGAACGGGACTGGGGAGTCACCGCGGCAGACGTGGCCTGCCTTAGTTTTCTCCTCGTTGTAATTCATAAAGCATCTGTGAGAAGACTTGGGTTTGTCCAGATGTGTCTGTTCAGTCTTCTTTTGGCCTACAACTGATTGAGAACTGGACGTGTGCGTTGTTCTTCCTAAAAAGTTTATTATTGCTCCTTAGTTCATTGCATTAGCGTTGTGGGTTTTATTTCCTGCTTTTCTGTTGCTTTTTGCTGGCCTCTAATTGAATGGCTCCCATGGTCACAAAGAAGTACCAGGGTGCCCTTTGAAATGGAGGGCTTTGTATGTGCACGCACGTATCTGAGAATTCAGAGGGTTTTTAATTTCTGTGATCACTTTATGGATGGAATTTTCTTGTTCAGCAGTTGTTCAGAGAAAGCTAATGGAGGCCTGGAAGGAACGTGTGTGTTTTACTCTGGGTATTAACTACAACTTGTCTTTTTGATCCAAACCTAATTTTTTGTGCGCTGACATTTACACAAGCAAAAATTGTGGTCCAGATTATATGCAACTTTTATGGAGATTCACACAAATGAACTTTTCAGGCGGGTCTGTGTTTACAAAGAGGGGGTTTCTGTGCTTATGCGACACACGAGTTAGCTGGTGAGGAGCTGGAGTGAATAAAGGCTTGTAAGAGAGCGTTTGGCTTCTGCCGTAACTGTGGGCTTCCTGTGCAGCGCTGGGCAAACTCTTCGATGTACTGAACCCTTTCCCTCCGGAGGAGTTTTAGAAATTGTGCGTTTGTAGGATCCTGAGACAGCAAAGGTGGGCCAGCTTTTTCACATCAAAGTGGCGTATAGGATGAGTGACGTGACCTGAGGAAGGTTGCAGTTTGCCTAATGAAAGAGCGTACAAAGATTTTGCTCACTCTGAGACCCCTCTCAATGGGATGGGTCCCGTGTCCATTGCATGGTGAGAAGCTGCTCATCTCCCCTCCTACAAGAAACGGCCTTGGGGGAGTTGCCCAGGTAGTTTTTGTCTGACTGTGTTTCTTCTTTCCTGAACTCGTGCATTAACCTCCTTCACTTCCCATTATCCTCTTGCAGTTGTCCTTGATCCCACCCTGGGAAAGGGCTGTGTTCTCGGCAGTGCGACATGTTGTTCGCCCCCTCCCCAGGAGGCTGGATAAGGCTGGTGCATGCCCTCTGCAGTGCCTCCCCAAGGTAGGAGAAGTGCCAGTTCCAGTCTCTAAAGGGGCTCCAGGAAAGCTGGGGAGGCAGTCTTTATCAGGGAGTGGAGCGATAGGACGAGAGGGAACAGTTTTAAACTGGAAGAGGGGAGATTTAGATGAGATCTCAGGAAGAAATTCTTTGCTGTGAGGGCGGTGAGCCCCTGGCCCAGGTTGCCCAGAGAAGCTGTGGCTGCCCCATCCCTGGAGGGGTTCAAGGCCAGGTTGGCCGGGGCTTGGAGCCACCTGGGCTGGTGGGAGGTGTCCCTGCCCGGGGCAGGGGGTGGCACTGGGTGGCCTTTAAGGTCCCTTCCAACCCAAACCATTCTATGATTCGAAGTGTTGGGAGGTTGGTCATCAGCTGCTGAGACACCAAGAGGCTGACGGGATGTACTAGGGTCCATAAGCAGGATTCCTTTCATGTACAGAGTGCTGGGGCTCCACCAATGTTGAGTGTTCATCCCAGGTAGGAGGAAAGAGCCTGGATCTATTTTTGTGTGTTGGTTTTTGTCCCTGTCCTTCTGAGTCTGATCCTGTGCCAAAGTGGGCAGTCCCCTATTCTGAACCCTGTTCACCAGAAGCTCTTTAAGTCAATATGTGAATAGTTTAGTAATTAAATAGCGCTGCTAGTTGGAGAATAAGAAGTGCAGGAGGGAGAGTACTCTAAATAAACCCTTGGTTTGCTTGCGAGGAAGCCACCATCCGTATCTAGCATAGCTGAGCGCCTTGAATAAATATCAGCAGAACGGTTCTGTGGTCAATGGAACCTTCCACCCAGCCGCCTTCCAGGTGCGCTGGGGTAAACGCCTCCATGTCTACTGGTGAGTGTTCAGCAGGGGGCTGGTCTTGCATTAAAACCTCCAAGGAGCACGACGGCTATAAACTCCCTGTCTCGTGCTTTTTGGCTGATACACAGCAGCAGCTGAATGGAGGAAGTGCTCAGCTGCCTGGCAGCCAAGGAGACAGGGATGATGTGGCGGCTTCTGAGCAGCGTGGAACAAAAATTTAAAAATTCTGTACTTCGAGCTATGTATTAGTAAGACAGAAAACACTGTGAAAGGGCGCTGCTGACTCATCCTAAGATCTTCTTTTAAATTTTGTTTTGTAACCCCCCAACAGATGATGTGTACGATCAGGGAGGACAGAAGCTATTTGCAAGTTGTTGTAAATGAGAGGCCAGTGCCGAAGAACCGCTGAGACTGGCCCGAAAACGGGTGAGCAGAGAGGAGTTTTCCTTCACGCTAAAGAAGCACGCAGAGAGTAAACTGCTGCTTTACCAAATGTTGAAAGTTGAAGAGGAACTTTAAATTCCTCAGTGATTAAATCGGCCTGTGTTCATTTTTTAAACAAGCTTGCATCTGTGCTTTTGCACATGCTGAGATATGAACAAGTGCATGCCAGCAGCCTCCCTGCATACAGATTGTGCTCTCCTCTGCTTATCCAATTAGGAAATTAACTTTGTGAGGGTGGCATATGGACACTGAGGCCGATACTGAAACACAACCTTTTACATGGTCTTGCTATTCCCCTTGTAAAGTGGCACTTAATTAACTTAAAACACTTTAGAGATATGTGGATTTACTTCCCATAAGGATAAGATAATGCCTATCTTCTATAACACTTACCATCCTTTAAGTACATTACAAACTTAGCTAACTACTGAGTATAAAATTTCTATATGTAAATAAGGCAGATTAAAAGCGGTTCTGTCAGCCGTTTAGTGGTATGTTATAGCGTTACACCCACGGACTAGTAATATTAAGAGTTTAACAGGTAAGTTATATATTAACTAAAATGCTAAGAAACTCGCTGATTAAGATAAACAACTAAATGTAAAGAATAGTGGGGATAGTAGAGAAATGCTGCTTGTAGGCAGCAGTGCCCAAACTTTAATCACGTTAATGAAATAAAATAGCTCTTTCTACAAGCACAGCCTCACCGGGTGAAATCCTTTGATATAAGAAACGATGATGTGGAGATAAAGTGATGCGCCGTGGGGACGTGGCTGCTGTATTGACTGATGGTTATCACACGGGATCGGAGATGCTGTTTCCCCGTCCGCCCCACAGCCATGATGTTTTTGAAGCAGAAACCAACTGTGTTATTTTGTATGGCCTTATATAGCTACTTGCAGCTTTAATATTTATTATATATTTATTATATACCTAACAGATTTGGTTGCCATATTCCCCATTAGGAACAATGCAAATTATCCAAATTCAGT
The DNA here is from genome assembly GCA_013400035.1 of Rynchops niger. NCBI lineage: Eukaryota > Metazoa > Chordata > Aves > Charadriiformes > Laridae > Rynchops > Rynchops niger. Next base: position 348,340 of record VXBH01009934.1, read on the forward strand.
ACATGGTTTTAGACATTCTCAGCCTAAACTTCCTAACTGCCGGAGAGCGATCTGCGTGGGCTCGAGACACCTGAGAGCTGTTGTCTGTAAATTATTCTGATCAGGTTCATGGAAATTCGGTCTGATACCGACCGAAGAATGAACAAACGAAATACGTCTTGGAGAAATAATAGAGTTAAAAGATGAGGCTTCATGTAGTCCTTTAGGAAGTATCTGGAAGCTCAGACGTTAACGTGACATTTAGTTTACAACCCGGCTGACTGGGAACTGATAGATAATTTTTGTTTTCGATAGTTGTTTGGCATCATCATCCGAATATTCACTGTCATTGGCAATGAATGAGTAATAAGCCGCTAACACATTTATCATGCAGAGACAACACAGGATTCATGAGACGCAACAGCAATGACTAGAAAATAGTGACAACGTTGGTATTTTATTCTTGCTTATTAATTCAGGTCTGCCTGAGTGGAGAAACAGAACCTTATCTCGATGGTAAAACTTCAAGAGGTACGTTAGACTTACACTGCCAAATTAGTTAGGCAGCTTTTAGGAATATTTTTCTAAGGAAAAAAAAAATTGCTGTAATTATGTGAATTACAGTATTATTTCCAAGCCTCAGTGACTGGATCAGTGGTGTACTATTGTGTCTCCAGTGAGACGCATTTGGAATGGAATGCATTTGGCAAAACATGGGCATATAGTGACATTTCAGTGCCCGAAGGCATCCTGCCTGGCACCCAGCTGCCACTCCAGAAGGGCACGACTCGGCCGTTGTTGGAGTGTCACATCTGCTGGGCTTGCGCCGCATCTTGGATACCCCGAGGCCTTTTGAACGGCAGCAGGCGCTGCTGAGACGACAGTCCCACACTTACCATCTTGGAGATCTTCCTCTTTGATCAGCGAGGACAGACAGACAAAGTTGGCTTTAGGCATATGCTCTCAATGTGCTTGGATTTTGGGGAGTCCTTCTGGTCTGCTCTTGGCCACCGCCTTCCCCCATCACTTCTCTCCTGGCAGAAAGCACGCGCATTTCTAATAAGAAAATGTGGGATGTGGCCTGTGAGCGAATCTACCTGTTAATAAGGCATAGCACAAAAGAAAATAGAAGTGAGCCTTCTCGGGTAATTAAAAAGGTTTTACTCATTTTATGATTTATGCCACTAATCTTTATCTAACGCTGAGCAATCTGGTCCAGATGTTACGGTGGGCTGGCAGGCTGCCAGTCCCCAGCTCCGACAGATACGCCTGAATCCCGGGGTAGGTGAGGACAATTCTGCATGTTGCAATGTTAAACTTAAAAAGGGAGATGCTATTTTTTTTTTTTTAAGATGTCCTTATTGAAGCCTGCAAAGGGCTGTTCAAAGTGAAGATGCGTAGTATTGACCCTACCGTGACTCAACAGCAGTGATTCAACTTCAATAATGTATCCTAGCGCTACAATATTATTTTTCCTAAACAGTTTTGGGAGTACAAGCAACCATATTTTCTAGCCCCCGATCCCCATGGTCGGATTTCTTCAAGAGATTGTTGAATGCTTTACATCTTATTGCTACAAGCGTAGCTAGTTCTGCCTATAAATCTAATAGCTATCGACCCACATTCTGACATTTGCTGATGGTTATCTAAAAATAATGCGGTAATGATACAACGAGAGCCCTACGTAAAACGTTACGTGGAAGGAGAGAGCGGTGCTAAGCCTCGTGCTGCTCTCCTTGAGCAATTACACGCCCTGCTTCTGACGGAGGCTTATGGCTTTGGTGCTTAGGTTGGTGGGGAGATGCAAAGTTATCTGAGAAGGAAAGAGAATTTCCTAAAATGAGGAATGAATTGGATAAAAGTCACAGTTTGTCTTTTCCTTTTTAAAAACCTGATGCTCCGTGCTGGCGTGCCTCTTGCTGTGTAATGGCACCGGTTCCTCTGATTGCGCCCTCCCAGGGGTTTGCTCCCTGGGGGTCGCTCTGATACCTGGTACCCACAGACAGCGATGCTAAAGGCCACCTGCCATATGACAGCGCTCTGTTCGCTCCTGGAATGGGAAATACCTACGGCTTCACAGGGTCCGTAATATGGGAGTAATAGGATGACTCTTGGTAAATGGATTTTTTCAAAACAGGGATCTTCCTAGGCTGTCTGACCCAGGCTGTTGTGTGAGAGCACCGCTCTTCCCGCTGATAGGGAAAATGAAAGATCTCTTAAAAGCCGGGGCTGTGTCATAGGTAGTTAATCACCACTCCTTACTGCACAGCTGGCATGCCTTGTCACACCTGACTACTTAACTTTGGCACAGTAAAACCAACCGTGTGATGTGGCAGCACTTGATGCCGAGGAATGAAGGGGAATCCTTGGTTCCTCTTCCCTTTAGTACCCTCAGCTTATGCGTGAGTGGAAACATCTTGTGTTCCTTCCCACGGTTTGAAGTGGGATTGCTCAGTGCTAGCACTTCTGTGGGGTCTGGTAGGGATGGGCTCCGGGTGGGAAGGCAGAAGGGCCGGGCTCTGGGCCCTGCTGTTTGCCACCCTCGGGCCCTGGAGTATCCTTAGCCTCCCTGACCCAGCACCCGAACGGGATACAGGATTTTCTTTTCTCTCATCACCTGTATGTAACAGTGGGGCCTTTATGTGTTTGTGGGCAATGGAAATCCAAATTGTTTTTCGTTGGCGTGTCTAAGTGCTGCTGAGATACAGAAAGCGGAAAACCATTATGTGAGGAAATTCAACAGTGGATTAACAGACACCAGCAGTGCCTCGGCTGAGATGCTTTGGGTGTTCCTTCAAGCTGCAGAGAGCATGAGAGAGTCAAGCAAGGTCTCCTACCTGATGGTCGTCAGAATTTATTTAACCTGTGTTTTAATTGGGGTTTGCTCGTGTAGTATTTCAGGCAGTGTAACGGCCCGCTATGGTTGTGCACGTTCTCAGGGCATAAGGATAAAATGAGAAGGTTAATTTTAAAATGAAACAATTAGAATTTCTTTCTGGGTCTTTGCTTACATTCCACTTTAAATCAGGAGAGCACTCATGTTTGCATCAAATTACTACAAATTCTTCTAAAACAATTGCTTGATCATACTCTAGAAACATAAAGCAAGGGGGGGAAGTGTAAAGCCATTTAATGATATTTCAAAGCTTGCGTATATTCCGTTATTTGGTTTAAAATAATTTTTGTTGACCTTTGTGTGTTTTTAGCATGTACCACCTTTAGTGAAGTGCGCTGGAACTCTGAAAGCTTTCAATAGATTGGAACATAAACCCCCTGTTCTGCTAGATTTCGTTTCAGTCTTTCTTATTTGCACTGACAAGACAATAATAGTAATAACCGTTGCACTTGGCTAAACCTGTAGTCAAGGCTGGGGCCATGTCGTACTTTGCCCTTTGCTAGGTGTAGACCAGATGCCGTGATGTGGAATTCCAGTTTGCTTGAAGTTGTTATTCATGTAATCAGGAGGGGCTGGTGTCACCCTATAGGGCACCAGGAATTCAGTAGGACAGCGTTAGGTCTCCGTTTTTCCTCCAGCTTCTTGTGTGATGCTGGACAAGTCACTTGCAATGATACTAGAAAAAAATATACTAGTTATGGGTTCGATTCCTTCATGTATTATTGAGTGAATGTCTCAAGGGCAGAGAGTGATAAAGAGGTTTGTATGTGGGGAAACGGCATGAGAACAAAGAAATGGTGGCAGGCGTGAAAGGCCGAGAGCCCGGGGGCTGTTCAGCTGGAGAGGAGCAGACTGAGAGGGATCTCATCGATGCTCAGCAATATCCAAAGGGCGGGGGGCAAGAGGATGGGGCCAGGCTCTTCTCAGTGGTGCCCGGGGACAGGACAAGGGGTAACGGGCACAAACTTGAGCATAGGACGTTCCACCTAACCATGAGGAGGAACTTCTTTGCTGTGAGGGTGGCAGAGCCCTGGCACAGGCTGCCCAGAGAGGTGGGGGAGTCTCCGTCTCTGGAGACATCCCAACCCCGCCTGGACGCGTTCCTGTGGGACCTGCTGTGGGTGACCCTGCTCTGGCAGGGGGTGGGACTGGGTGATCCCCAGAGGCCCCTTCCAACCCCCACCATTCTGTGTTTTTGAAAACATTTGTAACTAAAAGGTAGGAACGGAAAAAGTGAGACAGGACAGGAGGGATATTTGCCTCACTTCTGCTTCCTTGCTGTAACAAATGACTGGAATGTAGCCTTAATTAAGGGATTACCTCTCGCTCACATTATGACCCTGCCCGGTGGCCCTGGCTGGTTCATGTCCCATGTATTTGGTGCTATAAACCATGGAGAAACAGGCCATTCCCAAGCCACTTATCTTTTAGTGAGATAAATCATGCAATAGAACAAGGCAGAAGGTGGGGGGAGAATTAGACCTAATGTTGTGTTAATTCCCTGTGGCTTTTGGATTTAAAGCCTGTGTTGGTTTAAATCTGTATTAATTATATGTGGGCTAGGTTGAAGGGAAGATGTGTAAGAAAAGAAAAGAATAGAGCAGGAAGAAGTGTGAGCCCAGCTGGAGAGAGGAAGGACCGCAGTAGCGGTGGGAGCAGAAGGCAGTGGTGGGGTTTCATCCCGGAGCGACCTGCTGAGCCACGTCTGGCAGCCGGAGGGTCTCCATGGGCATCGAGGGCTGGGGAGGTGACAGGCAGCAGCTCCCGTCTGCACTTCCTTGGGGTTGCTGCCTCCAGAAACTTCTCTTGCCCCCATGGGTTATGGGGGACGGCTTCAACATTTGGTTCAAAATTAGGAAAATATCCACCACGCACCAGTTCATGAAGGGACCTGCAGTGGGACCCCGGTTGTGGGACGGTGGGGGGGACCAGAAGTCCCAGTTTGGAGGAGCAGATGATGGTGGTGGGGCAGGGGCCCTTTGGATGAGGCTGATTTGATTGACTGTGGGCAATGCCCAAAGGGACAGAGCTGGTTTTTAAGCTCTGCAGGTGGAGGTCAGAAAAAAAGTGGCAGAGTCTGAAGAAATAAATGAATAATTAACCTAATGGGCCAGGGATGGGTGAGCTGCTTTTTCCAACGTGAAGGGGGATGGTTCATCCACGGGTGCTGTTTTGATTAGTGTTTGTGGCATGAAGGGACAGGGTGACAGCTGGATCATGCAGATGATTTATGGGCATGCAGACAGCTTTCGTTTTAGAAATCTGCCCCTGCCAGGAGTGTCTAAAGGTAGTTACCAGCTTTTACAATGGCTTACATGGAAGGTGTTACCGGGGTCAGGTCATATTGACTTCAGTTGTCTTTGGATCAAGCGTTGAATCAATAAGTGACTTTCTGGGGGAATTTAATAGCTGTTCTGCACAGACATAAAAGGGGTTAGACAGTAAAATGGGTTTTTACACTTTTATCAGTCTTTTCTCAGGAAGTTGCTCAACTTCCAAATACTAATTAATGCTATGTTCCTTCCACAAATTTTCTTCCCTACTGATGCTGCCTGTTTGATCCTGTAGAACAGCATCAGACCTTGCAAATTAGAGCTGGCTGCCAAGCTGCAATGGGGGGAGAGGCAATGAGCAGAAAGGAATAAAACTTCAACGTCACATCCCAATTCGAGGCATCCAGCATAATTTATGCTCTTTGTGCAGCTGTTTGGAAAATCCTGGAATTCCCTTGAATGTCCAGCTCCAATTAAAATTACCAGAACTGTATATCCTGAAATACCCAGCTGCGATTACAATTACTGGGACTGGATAACCAAAGAGAGTAATTTACTCCAAAGCTGCACACACAGGTGTAGGCATCTCTGGTAGCAGCTTATTCTGATGCTGCCCAGCCTTTCCCGTCGTGAGACACTGCTTTAATTTGTTTAGAATTTGCCTGATTAGGCTGAAATGGTCAGATAGTGTCAAGCTCATGTTCATCTTTAATTCCCAGCAAACTGGTCCAGACGTTTTTGGAAATGATGCATGAGAAAAACAGGTGCCATTGTTCCCACGGAGGGTCAGAGGGAAAAGGAGTGGAAGGACTGACCTGGCAGCCCCAAAGAAATGGGGCTGAGAAACCTCAGGAGCAGAGAAGGGGGGAAGACAAGGAGGCTGACATGGGTGGGCAAGATGGGAATTGGTGAGGAGTGGGGGGAACATGGGACAGGGCGTCCAGGCGGGGAGCAGTGGCCCCCGGGGAGCAGGGGTCCTGGGGGCGTCTCTGGTTTGCTACAGGAAAGCTTGAATGCAGCGCGGCTGCTTGGAGGTTTTGTTACTAGTGGTGGAAAAACAGCTGTCTGCAAAAGAAGTGTTATTTTCAACTTGATATTTTACATAACTGAGGCGTAACTAAAAAGGTAGGTTACTTCCAGAAACCTGAATGCCAAATGTGGTTATAGGGAATTTTTTGCTGGTTTGATGATTAAACTGTTGGCCTTGTAAGAGCATTCAGAAGATCTGTGGGTATGAAGCCAGGGCAGGTATTATTAGCTGTGTAAAGCAAAACAATACAATCACTGTGGAAAAATTACAGCTTTTGTGCTGAAGCAGATATTTAACCTTTGTTTTTACAACTCCAGAAATGAAGCAGTTTGTTTCTTAACGTAGGCTGTGTGCTGACTGGATTTTCACATCTGAATGTATGAAATGCCGGGCTATTAAAATCTATAGTAACGATCTCTTTTCCCATAACTCCTAATATTTGCCATTTGCTAATTATGATGTGCCTAAGTAGTTCTCATTTGTAGTAGGTATTTTAAATGCTGCAGCTGTCCTGGTTTCAAGCGAACTGCCGGTGACTCTGTTTTATGTTTGAGAATTGAGTAGTATCAGTGATTTTTGCAGGTTGGCAGTAAGTGCTCACCTCGTACTGTTCTTTATTAGAATGTTTTTGATATACAGGTCCCCGGTGGAAGGAGAAATAGTTGGGCTCGGCAGAGGAGCAGCTGGAGAACGCATCGTATTTCCAGGGAGCATCGGTTTGTGGCATAAACTCGTGCTGAGTCAGCACGGACAGACCCGCGGGTGGTTGCGGTGGAGCACTGATTTGGGAGTTCTGCTCTATTTGTCTTTTTTTAAATTTTATTTCATTTTTTAATTCTTAGGATTTTCCAGCAGATTTACAGTAGGGGAAATGCAGCTGTTTGAAAGACAGCAGCTTTGCAAGCTTCCCAAGTGGTTGTGGGGAAGGAGGTGTCAGGTTGGTTTTTTCCTGGTCCGTTTTGCTGCTCCAAGGGCCAACGTGATGGGACCTTGTGAACTAGTTTAAGGCCCCGCGGATGTTATTGAGGCCGTCGAGCTTATGGTCTGATGGACCTCCCTGCAAAACAGAGAGCCGAGAATGCAGGGAAAGTGGTACTGAAAAAGAAGAGCTTAGGAAGGCTAAGTTAGGAAGCAGGGGCAGTACTTGATGGAAAAAGGGAAATACGCAACCCAGAACAATTTAGATGCTCTGCAAGCAAGGAAAAGCCTGTTAACTCCTGTCTGTCCTCCTTGCTTTTCATTTTACCTTGAATTTTACCTGTCGGGGTTTTTTTTTTTTTTTAATCCCATTTCTCAATCACCTTCACCAGAGGCGACTCCAGCTGTGACTTGACAGCTGCTACTGTCTTCTCCAGCTTGTGCTGCCAAGGATCCCAGTTGATTGTAGGGCTTAAGGCACAGTGCTGTCTATTTTCTGTTTTTCTTGCTACTATAAAATGTTACATATTAATATTAATAATGCTCTTTCTATATTCAGAAGCCTCCAGGCCTATTGCAATTATTTATTTTTTTTTTAAACCTCAGTCTTTGGCAGGTATGTCCTGGCAGTAATCATGGCTAATGAGCACGTCCCGGGGTCTGGGCAGTGCTTTAGAGTTACATGCAGTGGTCAGTACTCAAGGCTGGAACCAAATCCTTAAACTCTTAAGGAAGCCTGAATGTAAGTGAAAGCTTTAATTACAGTCTTTTCACTTCACATCCTGTGAAATAATTCCTTCTGACTTGGAAGACGAGAGTGTGGTGCCAGGGGTACGCTGTGCTGCAGGTCCTTCTCGTGCTGAACGCTGCCAGCCAGCAGCAGCTCCTCCTGTGCAGACCTGATGTGGTGACACATTTACTGAGCTTATTTCTTCCTTCTTAGCCATAGGCTGCCTTTCCGCTGTCTAGACAGCAAAACGCTGATGCTGTTAGAGGCAGCATCAGACCAGCCTCTATCTCTCTCTTTCCTCCAGAAGTTAAAAAAAAAAAAAAAAAAAAAAAAAGATATTTTTATACTTTTCCTTATTTGCGTGCTCCTTCCTTCGCAGTTCTCACACTTCCATGCTGAGCCTTGGCTTAAAACCTTAAGAGTTGAAACTCAAGAAGTTGGGAGGAAAAGAAGAAAAAGAAAAGAGCTGATCTAGGAGTCTTCTGACGGGATCAATGGAGCAAAAGAACAGGCTGAAGTTGCACAATTGTGAGTTAGGAGAACTTTGCTGAAGGTGCTGTGTCAGGGTCTTGTACCATGCGATTATCTTCAGAGGTGCATAAGGCAAATGCTTTTCCAATCTTTGGAAATTCCTTTACACTTGAATTTTAAAATGCTGATTTTTAATTTTTTTTTTTTAAACAAAATTGCTGATGGAGCATTCGAGTAATAATGAAATTCTTGTGGTTCATTTTCTTTGACTTATTTTTGGGATGTTATTAGATAACGCCTTTCGGTATTTGCCTCCTGTGAGCGCTGGAATTTCTTTTCATGCCTTTAGTTGCATTTTCTGCAGCCTGCATGCTCAATCCTGCTCGCCGGAGCTGCAGCCTGCAGGGGCCCGGGGTGCTCAGCTCCCCCCAGGCGGGCCCTTGTGTGTTCAGTGATTTAGGCTGTAATGAGAAGAAGCTGCTCGGTTCAGTTGCCATGAAGGTTTTCTGTGTGTCTGGCTGGGGACAGCTCAAACCGCTGATAAAACCCCGTAGCCCAGCCTGTCCGGATTGTAAATTCTTCGATGAGCGGATCCTGCCTGCATCCCGTCATGCGGGTGGGTTGGGAAAAACCCAAGGAGGGTACTTTCATCATTTTGGGTGCACGCTGCGTTGTTTCCAGGGGCTTCAGCGGGGTTAGGATCAGGCTCGTCTTATGTGTTTTGTTAATTGGCAGTACGAATTGGAAGGCTCTGTGTTAGGTTGAAGACATCAAAAGGTAGGGCCTAATTTTCAGGCTGAAATTGGTATGAGCTGGTCTTCTCTCACATCGGTCCCTTGAGCTTTTACAGTCCAATTAGAGAGGGTGGGGTTTTTTTTGGTGTTTTTTTTTTTTCTTCCTTTCTTTTCCTCTTGCTAGGTCACAAAGACCCTTTGTATTTCATTTGCATTGTGTTATCTGTTGGGGACTTAGGCTTGTAGCTATGTACCGAATTCAGAACTAATTGTATAGCAGATACCTGGCAAGTTTTCATTCACTTTTCACGTGTCGGGGTTTTTTTGACAAGTAAATACCATTTCATATTTATATCTGTGCCAGGAATAAGTCAAATTAGTCTGAAATTAACCTTTGCTCTTACAATGTTTTGCACATTCCTAATGTTAAGGAGATAAGGAAGGAGATGAGCAAACCTGCTTTGGAGAGGAGCTGATTTCCATAGCAGGCAGAGTGACCTACTTAAAGGGAGGGGGAGAGCGAGCAGAGTTGGGCTCTTTATTTATTTATATAATTTTAAAGTATCTGCATCAGTGCTCCCCTGGCTGAGCCCTCTCCTGACACTCAGCTGGCAGAGGGTGGAAGAGCACAGAGCTGAAGAAACGTTTGTCCTTCAAGAGTCTCCTTTGTATTAAAAAGACTGGTGTTGGTGTTGCAGCTGGGATGGAACTGTGCAGGGCGGGGGCATTTGGTAGATGACAAGACTCAGACAGGGCTTTGGGGGAATGTTAATCGCACTTTAACATTCGTAGGAAATCTACTTCGTTGCTTCACTGAGGTGAGAAGGAGCAGTGTGCCTTGCTTTGAGGCTCTTGAGCATGGGATGTTCAGGAACATCCTTGCGGAGAAGTGCCAGATGGCGCAGCAGATACGGAGATCGCCCAGTAGCTGGGTTGGAGCGGCAGATGGGTGGTGGGGTTCATTTGCTGCTATTTTAATACATTCCTCATTTGATGGTTAGGAGACGCGTGGAGTCATATGTATGTACGTATGTGCCATCAAATGCACACTGGCCAGATGGGTTTGTGGCCTTTTTTCTTTACAGTGGATTCCCTTAGTAATAATATATGTCTGATTCAGGTCTGGTACCACCTTAGTAGGAGATCTACCTCTGCAAATCAGCGTCGGTGTCTGGAAGGCCAGAGCTGTCCGTGGGGCTGCAGTAAGCAACACAAGCACGTGCAGATACCTCTGTCTGTGGTATGGTCGTTTCCTTTGGTCTGAAGTCAGTGTAATGTGTGCCCCGATCAGAATGACCATGGGTCATACCGGCCATTGAAAGGCATGAGTTTATACAGTAAAAGCTGATTTATCACTCCCTGGCTTGCTGCAGGCTGGCTGTGCTGGTTTCTGGTCTGCAGGTTGTGTTAGTGTCTTAACTCGATTTGCATCGTCTGCAAAATAACGTATATATCCAGGATCTGAGTTGGGCGCAGCTCATGTATTGCAAGAAATTGTGATGATCTGAGCTTTCTCATGCTCAGAAATTGATAGATATTCTGCTCTTGCATTTAAAGTATTATGGTCTCCTGAGAGGCAGAAGGGGAGGACACGCTGTTGGTCTGAGCTTCTGGCTGAGACGGTGTTGTCTGAGCTGATCGTCTTAACGGGTTTATGTAGAGGTGAAGCTTCGTTCATTTAGTCAGGTATTACAAAGTTCTCTTTGCTCGCCCTGCATAGTGATAAATATTTTGTAAGAACAATGTGTCTGGTTGTCTTTGCCTGAAATCGTTAATTCTTCCAATACCTGAGTGGAAGGAGATGAAAACTTGCCTGCCCTGTGGGTAGTTGCATTTCACTGGAGCCATATGTTGAGTCTGTGAAGCCCATTGGGAATTTGGCAGGATCTATGAACTAAGTTAGAAATTAAGAACTGACAAGTAGGTGAGAAAAGATGGCTCGCAGCTACCTCAGGGCATTCCTGCTCTCATAACAACTTTGTTCTATGCAATTATTGTCCCCTGTTGCTTTTTTAACAGCATTTCTTTTTCTTTGAGTCAAAACTCAGCTCCTTTTAACTTCCGTTCTTCACTAAGAATAGTAAATTTGAGAAGTCTAGAGGAAGTCTTGTGGCCCTTTTAAAAAGTTTTATATGTTTTAAGTAATATATATAAACCAGAAGTTTATTGACCCATTGCAGAGAGGAAAGTATGTCAGGTCAAGCTGACAGAGTGATTGGGGGAACTGCTGCTCCGCTGCCTAAAATATCACCTGGTTGTGTTGTTCCTCAGCCGTTCCCCTTGGGCTGCACTGTGCTGGGACTCTGAGCAGCTTCTTAGTCCCTCGGTGGGTCTGGTGAGAGGTAGACTCTTAAAAAAGTGATACGAAGAATGTTTGTTGAGGCACTTGAATCAAATGCTTTATTGCAGTGGAAGCACGTTGCAAAGGACATTTAGGTTCTCTGGGAAGCGCTAACAACTCGCCTGTACGCAACTGAGCTGGGCACCGTGGCCAAGAAAAAGCGGTCACAGCAGCAACGGGAGAGTCGAGATGCCACAATCACACGCGTCTTACCCAGCGAGGGCTTGTGCCCCATGGTTATGTGAGAGCGTGACCTCCAAACTTGGCCAAGCCAAGGGACCACCTGCCCCAGCGCTATCAGTAGCAGGGATTTGGGGAAAGACCATGGCAGCCTTCCTTTGGTCTTTCAGCAAGCTGTAAACTCGCTACCCTGGTAACTTCTTAGGTGCTCCCGACTTCTGAGGAGGTGCACTGAGTAACCGTATCTTGCTTTTTCTTTTTATCATTCAGCATTGCAGAGTTCTTTCATGTCCTCTGAGCTTATTTGTGGTTTTTTTTCCAGCGGGAAGAGTCCTAGTTTATTTAATTTCTCTGACATAAAAAGCATTTTTAAAATCTTTGATATCCTGTTGCTTTGCATTGCTAGATTTTTTTTAGACTCTTGTTTGTTTAACCGGAGCTGACTAGAGCTGCACCCAGTATTCTGGGTATGAAAAATAAGGAGGGAACACTTGGGCCAAACATTGGCAAAATGGCATCAATATTTGCAGAAAAGCGAAAGACATTCCTTTATATATAATCCCTAAACTATTTATGTTTAAAGTGGTCCAGTCCTCAGGTGGCCGGTTTCTCATACCCTGCACTGAATTGACACTAATGCTTCGAATTCCTCCTCTTCCCACCCTCTCTCCTGCGGTGTCTTGGTGCTGCAGAAGGCCAGACTGGAAGATGCCTTCAGTCTTCCATGTCTTTGGGCTGCTGAACACAGGTCTGTAGAGTCTTCGTGTATCAGAAAATAGAAGTAAGGTGCTTAAAGCTGAACCTGAAGTGATACGGACTCTTTAGGCCACTTGTGGAATTTTAGACCATTAATTTTATTAGTATGAGGATTTATGGAGTTCCTAAGAGGTGATGGTACCGCCCACCCCCAAGGATGCGTCTTACCTGTTGGAGGTTGTTGCCCTGTCTCGAGCGTCTGCAGACACTGGTTGCAGATGAATCTCTGAACGTGCGTGTTGGGGAGGTTGGTGGAGCTCTTGCTGTGCAGAGTTTGGCAAGTCTGCACTCGTTCAGTCTCCGCTCTGCAGCTCTCTTCCTCTTGCACAGGGATCCTTGCAGCTCAGCCTTTTCCAATCTCACCGACGGACTCCCTTGTTAATGCCAGAAACCAGTAAGGCTTTGATTTTCAACTCTTTTTTTGGTAGCAGTTGTATTTAATGTATACGTTGATACGCTACACTTCAGACTTGCGTGTGCCAGTGCTGCAGAGTATAAACAGACCAAACTGAAATGTAAAACATAAGACACTTTACATGAGACACAGTAATTCTGTGCCACTAAAACAAGTTGCTTCCTCCTTTCGGAAGGATTTATTTTAATATAATATTTTTTAAAAAAACACTTTAATTGGCTGAACTGTTGGAGAGCTAACAAGGCAATGCTTTCTTAGCCATTTTTGCCATTTGATTGAATGATAAAACAGGGAAGTTAAGTTTTAATAAAAATCTTATTTTTACAGAGCACTTGGAGAATTAAGTAATTCAGAAACACCAACTAATTAATTCTTGTATAGCCCTGTGTGGCCAGTTAGAGGGGGGTGTAAACTGAGGGGTGAGTGATTTACACGAGTGAAGTCTCAGGACTGGGTTCAGCAGCGGTCTCTCCCTCCCTTGGTGCTGGGACCAGTGCCTGTGCTCTCGGCCAAACGCGTCCACTTGGGGTCCGAGTGATTTACAGCCTCGGCGTGCTCCTCTTCAGCTGCAGGTTGTCGTCCTGAGCCCTGCCCCAGGGGACCTGAGCCCTTCCTTTGCTGTGCCTCGGTCAGGAAGGAGCCAGTCCCGGCTGGAGCTGCGGCAGGATTCGTGGTCGAGGATGCAGAGATAACACGCGCTGGTCACGGCTTGTAGCTTTTGTCCTCTGGTGAACCTGGTCTTAACCTCACAGTGCTACAAAGCCAGCAGGAAAATACAGCGGGGAAAGCTCTGTAGCGCCTGTGTGTTCAGAAGTCCCTGGTGGGATGCTGTGTGCTTGCTCCATGTGGAAACATCTGCCGTCAAAAGCTTGTCAAACCAGCAGTGTCCACACTTCTCAAGGAAGAGTCCAGAAACTTGCCCAGGTTCACTGGCATTGCCATAAAGAGAGGTGGTGAGAGAGAGGATATTGCCCAAATAAAAGCAGTTACTAAACCGGGATGTGTTATACTCACCAGAAAGCCTGTTGAGACGGGAGAGGTAAGAAGTAACTCTGGCTCATGTCTGGATATCTCTGGGAAAGGCTGGCCTGAAAACAGGCCGTGGGGATTGGTGCAAACTGGAAGATACCCAAAAAGGGAATCCAGAAATCAAAGCTGTTTAATTGTTGGTTGTTAAAATATCTGTCTTCAAATAACTGCTAAATGGAATCTTGGATTTTGGTATTGTAGCCTCTTGCCTTTAGCTGAAGGCAGTTATGAGTAATGGGTTTAGATGGCTGGCAAGCCATTTTCAAGCTCTTCGGGGCCCTGAAGCGGCAGTGACCATCTCTCGCAGTGCCTGCAACGTTAATCTGAAATCAAAGGCGGCAGGGTTGTTACGGGACACTGCGAGCTGGTTTCATGTCAAAGCTGAAAGCTGAGGCGTTGGTGAGATATCTCCTAGGGATGTGATTTAATCCTTGAAACACAACTAGCTGAAGAATAAATCTCCCCACGTTGTAACACTTGCTTTGGGTCAGCAGACCCTCTGCTTCTCGCCATCTTTTAGTTCAGTTGTGAGGTTATAAAATACAAGGATTAAGCCTTATGCTTTGAAACCTAAAGCGCTTCCGTTATCGGTTGCTCCATGTGGGTGGCAGTGGACAAACTGGGCTGGAGCCTGATGAGAAATGCCCCAGAGTTTCTGTCCTCAGTGCTCGTTGGCTGGCAGAGTTCAGCTCCGGGGAGGGAGAGCACAAAAATAGTTGAGTAGTGATGATGACAGTGTCCTTTTTCAGACGTGCTTGTCCATGGCGTAGGATGAAGACACTCCTGTGGGTATGGCAATGCAAATAAAAACAGCGAAGCTCTTGGATCCAGTTGTGCGAGATGGAACAGATGGGCCCTTGTGTGCAAACAGAGCGTGTTCTGCGTTCGCTGGCACAGCAGCCAGGGCGTCTGTTGTAGGAGTGGAGCTTCAATAATGCCAGACCCTGTAAAAGCCCTGGAAAATCATATTTTCTTGAGAAAAATAATTAACTAGATGTTTTTTCTAATACATGTAGACTGACAACTTGTGCTGCTACATGTGGAGGTTCTGCATCACTGATCCTTATGGTATCTTCCCTTTTGCTCCTGTGAAGCTCCTGCGATGCCCTCCTGCTGAAGGGCAGTGGGACCCCGGTGCTCCTGCCTGGGGGGTGGCTCCCTCTGACCTCTGCCTGCCAGAACGAGTACTGCTTTCCTTCTGGACGTACTGAAGAGGTGTAGCAACCTTCTGGAGCCATGGAATGGATAAATAAACACAAAATGACTTAGAGGTCTTATCTTAGTGTGGAAAAAGGATGGATGCAGCCACTTCAAAAGGCTGGTGGGAAGCCTCTGAGCAAGGCTGTGTGAGCTGAAGCCGGGACAGCTGGAGAGGGTACGTCATCTCCTCTGGAAGAGAGAGGAGGATAGTTTTAAGGGCTGCTATCTGCAAGAAACTGGGGTTGAAGAGAACATCTCTCTTAGGGGAAAGAGGAGGGCGCAGTTTTGGATTTTGAGAAGAAATTTTTGTATTGTGTTTCTGTCCTTAAAACCATATGAACTGCACTTTGTGCAGCTTGATAGGGGACCTTGCTTACTGGCTTTCCAAAGAGTTGCTGGGACTGGTGTTTCCAGCTCAGAGCCAGAAGAGGGGACTGGTATCAGTTCGGTGCTTCCTCTTCAGGTGTGCAAGTAAAGGGACAAATACTCCAAGCAGCTCGTTGCAGCTGAGCCTTCCTGAAAGGTAAAAATCTGAATTTTGCAACGTGTAGGCCTCTAAGCAGAAATGAAGTCGAACATCTGGGATGCATTAGTGTCTGCAATCCTCTCTGCTTGTGGAGGTGAGGTCATGGAGTGGTGGTGTATTTTCGATTGGGGCTTGATTTTGTTTGTTTGCTTTTGTTTTGGGTGGTTTTGTGGCTGTTGGTGGTTTGGTTTTTTGCAGCCCCTCTAGACTGGCCTGCGGCACAGCGCTGCTGGTGGAGGGAGTAAGGCAGTGGTGGTGCAGGGCAGGGAGGATTTGACCCTCACTTGAACGTCTTGGAACCAATGCAACCTCTTTGTTTAAAAAAAACCAACCCAACAATTCATAATGATAACTGATGTAGCCAATTCTGGACAGAAGCGAATGTAGAAAACTGTTGGAAAGAAAATCTACACTTGAAGTCTGTAAAATCGGGGGGGTTATGTTTTCAAACATCCTTAGTACCTGTTGTCCAAGTACGGCTTGATAACTGCTTTCACATACTGAAATTTTTTGTGTGGATGTGGCAAACCTGAGAGCTCTCAGTCTCCACCCAGCCTGTGATAAGCAGCTTCCTTTTGGCAAGAGGTCTCCGCGTTCCTCCCACTGCTTTCTCTTTATGGCTTAATTTCTTCGGCTTTACCACAGTTTGATTTTATTTTACGGCTTGCAGCATGAGGTCCCCAAATCCTTTACGTCTGTTAAGCAAACATCTATTTCTGGGCTGATGTTTTAATTTAATAAAACACTTTCTAACGGGGGGTCAGCTGCAGCCGTGAATCTGTAACGAGCGGCTGTTGGAAGCCCTGTCGAATGGCAGCGTTCAGCACTGGGCCCGCGCGGGGGCTTGTTCCAAGCCTCCGCAGATGGGCATTTGTTGGAGGGGTTGGGCATGGCTCGCACTCCTCGCCGTGCTGCCCGCCTTGGATCTGCCTGAGCCCCCGTCTTTGCCCCTTCCTGCAATCTCAGGAACTGGACAGGACCAACGTCTGTAGGAAGAAAGGGGTAGCTGAGGCTCAGTTTTTGGATCCAGCTGGACGCAGTCCCAAACGGAAAGAGCAAATATTATATGTAAAGGAGTTGCATATTAAAAGCTCCTAGGAGCTGTTTTTAGGAGCTCGAGGAAGGGATGTTCTTTGGTAGCGCACATTGGAGATTTTGCCCTGAGACGTTTCAGAATATTTTGGTTCAGATTACAGCAGATGGGGCACCCAGACATCGGCGTTGCTTTTGTACCTGCCACCGGGAAGCGCCCAGACCGAGTTGTTGGCTGGTAGCTTGGCTCATGAGAGCAGGTCCAGGGCAGAAAGTCAGCGGTGCCTGAGAGCATCCCGCTTGGGCTTATTGACCTGTTGCTCACCGTCAAACGTTTTGTAATCGTTTGTGAGGGTTAGAAAAGCCCCAAGACACAGATAGCTGGTCCAAGACTATGTTTAGGTAGAGCGTGCGGAAGCCAGGACATGGGATTTTTGTGGAGGTTTGTGTCTAGTGAAGTTAATTGGGGTCTTGTTTGTTTGCTGAAGTGGCACAGAGGGATTCCAGGCTGCTGGCTCTGTTCTTGGCCCTCAGGACACCAGGCAGAGCCATCTTGTATAAACTAGATAAGACACATATATTAGTTTGCGTATTCTTTTGAGTACGTCCTTTCCCATCTTTGCTAATCTCTAGTAAATCAGTGTTTTGGGAAAGAAAACAGAGGCATGACAAATCCCATAGTAACAGGGTTTTAATAAATTCTCCCTTGGGCCCTTCATTTCATTTTTCACTTTAACATGCTCTGTCCTACTGCCAGTCCCTTCTCTTTGGGTAACGTTTTAAAGTGTACTTCCTTTACCAGACTTTTCCAGAGAGATTTGGGATGGAACATTAAGCATCTGATTACATTNAAGATGGAAACAAATTTCTAATGAAAGTCAATGAACTTCTTTTTCCACCCCCTTAGCCATCTTCCTGCCAGCTCTGACTGGGATAGCCCTAGTGAGACTTGTGACCAGAGTCACTGGTTCGTCCTTATGGTAGTGCAGCCTTCTAGGATACAGAATT
>VXBH01009934.1:367346-408556 GCA_013400035.1 Rynchops niger
CATCTATTGACCACCCACGGGCACCTGTTCTCGAAAAATGTCGTCGATAGCTTCCAGTGAGAGTTACGCTCTACTTACGGCTGGAGTTTTGCACATAAATAACTTGTTAAGAGCTGTGGGAAACCTCCTGTTGTAACCGTTGTCCTTTGATTGCAAGGAGTTGACGCTTCCCTGCGTTTGCCTTGTATTTCTCTGTTAAGGACATATGATGATCCTGTAGCAAGTAGCATTGCTGTGCAGAGAAATCTATGCTCAATAACTCCAGCCTTAGCCATTATCATGAGAAGAATGGATTTCTCCTCGTTGCTGTATTAAGGACATGTTGTGACTTTGTGGAATCACGGCAGGAGTAAATGATGTATGAAATGAGAAATCTCCGCTCTGTGTGCGCAGACACAGCCAGTGCTGTAAAATGTTCAGCTCTGATGCGGCCAGAAGAATCTCTGAAGTGTCCAACGTGACTCCTGGTGCTTCCTCTGGTAAAGCATGTTCCACCGGGTCTGGCTTAAATTCTTTCCTGGTGCGTTCACAAGTCTCGATTGATCATTATGGATCATGCCAAATGTGGAGAGCACACTGCGAGCACGTGATGAGATTGTTTCCCTTGAAGCTTGTAGTCAAAGACGGATGCTTGTTAGCTTGGGAGGAAGCTGCTTCTTCCTTCAGAGTCCCTAACCCTTATATATTAAAGCCCTTAAACAAACCTTCTGTTTGTAGATGTCCCACCTTCCTCCTTTCCCTGGACAGCTGAGCTGGATGAACCGAAATTGGCAGGTATTGCGTGGAATTAACGCCCAAGTGAGTCCTGGAAAGTTTTGCAGTTTCCTGATTTTTATTGCCATATGTGGATAAAGCCTAAGTCTGAGGTTAAATCTGTGTATTGACACACAGCTGTCCTTCCTCTGGCCCCCGTCCTCCTCCCTCAGCTCCCCCAGGGGAGACAGCACGTGCTTCCCTTGCAGACAGCCTGCAGCTCCGAGCAGCGTTTCGGTGAGGGTGAGAAGCTGATGGCTCACGGCTCGTGCTGGTTTGATGACCAGCGTCCACGCTGCGTGTGGAAAATCAACTGTTGCTGCCAAAGGCACCGCCGCCAGTTACAGTGCTGGCTGGCTTCAGCCTCCCAGCGCGTGAGACGATGCTACGTTACTTAGCTCAGACCCAGTTTCCATCGCTACTGCTGCTGCTTTGCAGACTTCTATCCACAGCGTTTCTCTGTTGCCCAAGAGAGATTATGGGGCTTTGAGAACAGAAGGAAATACTGCAAGCGGTGAGCTTGCAAGGTGTTCGGATCTTGCAACGTGTTCCCTGTATGTTTGGTACTACAAGACGGGAGGGAGCATGGGAAAGGGACTAATGGAAGGGAGTTCAGCAGGGCGAAAAATGCAGAGGACGTCTTCTGGAAGCTTCAAAATTTTAGAAGTCAGATTTAAGACATTTTATAGAAAAAAAAAAAACCCAAAACAAAACAACACCAAGCTCAGTAGCAACTGCAGGAAACAAAAAAGGTTCACATCAGAAAAATGGTGTAAAATGTTTTAGTGGTCATTCCTGTGCTTTGGTGTATGGATCAGCGTAAAGGCGTGTGCTTTTACACTGAAACATGGCAGCAACAGTAGTCTACAGCTTCTTGTAAGGTAGGTTCACGGGGCTAAAAATATATGACTACATGTATTATCTGAAATAACCTTACCTCCCTTTCTGGAAAAAGAGATTCTGTAATTCAGTGTGAATCTCTGTAAGATCCTTGCAGATACTTCAGTTGGAGAACAATTTGGAATTATTCACAAAGGACATTTTTCTTCCTATCTTTAAGAACAAGGCAGAATGACAGAGCGAGCTCCCTTGGATTTGTACCAAGAAGCTGCATCAGTGTTCCTGGGAGGGTGCCTGGAACTCGCAAAAAATATATAATCTTTTCAAGCCAAGGCGAGATGAGTTATCAATTCAACGCCAACTGTACCTCTCTTTGCTGTCCTAAATCCTTCTTCCTACCGTAGTATTTGAGATGAACCCTTTCCCCTCTTCACAATTCCTGTGTGCCAGGCAGGTGATGTTAACCCTTGGGGTGCTTCGGATCTGCCTCACCCACTCCCCTGGTTGGAGGTGGAGCGAGGGATTGCATCTTGCGGTGGCAGTGACCGCGCTGCCTCCTGCTCTGGCTGCCCTTCCAGCCCTCCAGCTGCCGTCGTGCCCCCCCCCGCAGCCCTCCAGCCATGGTCTCCAGGTGCTCTCCTCGCCGTGCCATGTTTGATGCGGGACTGGGAGCAAGCAATGTGAACTGCTATTCCACCGTGATGTATTAGAAATCCTCTAAATGGTGCTTTTCTCCATCAGATTGTTAGGTACGGATAATATGGGTATGGCTGACCTCTTGCAGTCCTGCAGACACCTTGCCTGCAGGTTTTGGCAGTGGTTTCTTGTTGCATTTGTCATGTGCGGGGAGAAATGGTGGTGTTCTGTGCCATCAGCTCCTTAACTGTCGCCCTCAGTACGCCTCTGCCAGGAACAAATAAATCTAAGCTAGGGAGGGCGGAGAGATGGTGGAAAAGTAATTTGTTTTTTTGTGTTGTAGCACTGATGTGGGCCTTCTTGCTTTGCTGTGCATTTCAGGCACGCTTGATCAGCTGTAAGAGCTTCTTCAGTGATTGCAGAACATGGCTGTTCCCATGAGACCCTCAGCAAGGGTACCCGGCAGTTCTTTCTTTTAAGGTGGTTGGTTTAAATTTTAAATCGCAGATCTATGTGGTTTTCTGCTGAGAAAATAACTTTATCAGGAATCCATGTGGGGGCTTCCAGCAGGCTCTGAAAGCAGTTTAACATAGATCCTCCCGCCGTCTGATCCCTTACAGAGTTGCGAGATTGGCTCTTATGTCTTAAAAACCTGGGAAGTGCGTCTCTCTGTGCGTTCATCTGGAGGTGAGTTCTCTTCTGTGCGGCATGCAGTGCTCTTCGTATTTTTTGTGCTGCCATTTCATCCTTGACCTTCTCTGCCTTTGCGTATTGAAAACAACTGACTTGTTTATCCTCCCGCTGCCGGTTTCTGTGCTTGAACCCCTGCTCTGCTGCTGTTGAGTGAAACCCAATTTAAAACCTCTTCGGTTGTCCTCTGCGTTTCTGGGGAGAAACGGCTCTTGCAGGGCTTTTACCAGCACAGCAGCCGCTTGCAACTGGCTCTTCAAAGAGCATTTTCAAGAGTGCCGTACCCACACGTCCCAGTTTGTTTTCCTCAGTGCACTCTGTACCAGGCTTATTGTGTGTTGAGCGTCATCACTGATGGTATACAGCATTTTAACATTTCATATTCCCCTTGCATTGCAGTGCCGTTATGTCTGCGCAGTTTTTTTCAACCTTATTTGTTGGGGCTGCGCTGGCAGAAGTCGCAGCTCAGTAACTACCTCCCAGTTAGTTTCCGACCCATCCCTCTTTTAACCTTCTGCTCCAATGTGGATTTTTTGGGGTACCAGACAGTATGATATACTGCAATGAGGAACTGAGCAGATGATGTATGAGTAGATGGGGAGATGGCTGCCCTGTGGAGGCCTGTGCACCCCAACGGGGGGGTGGGCCCACCCTGGGGGGTGGCATTGCTGGGCCTGACTAGCGATTACGTACAGGGAATCCTTAATAACATGCAAATTGCCTGGGCATTTAAATTTGATGTCTTTTTGGCAATTTATGTTTTGTAATTCATGAATGACAGCTTTCTGCAAAGTTTACTACGAACATGCAAAGGCAAAAAAGCTAACTTTGCGTAATTTAAAAAAAAAAATAAAAAAAATGTAAAAGTGCATGAAAACCTAGGTGATTTATTTACTTATCCTGACAGGCTCTGATCAATTTGCCCTGAAAAGCAGTGGCACCGTGTTTCCTTGTCCTTTAACGTAAACTCCCGTGAGTCTTTTCAGTGTCACGTGGGGTGTTTGGCCATGGGGAGACATCTGATTACTTCCACTTTGAGAAAGGTGCATTTTATTTTTCCCTAGGGTAGACCTGCAAAGGTGCCAGTGCAGTGAGCGATAGGGCACAAGGGAGGTCTCTGTGAGGCTTTCACTTCACTGTTTTGGGGTTTTGTTTCCTTGTTACAGGCTTCTGTTTGTGAAAGATGGTAAGTGGGTTCTTTGGTGTAGACTTTTCATCACAGTCTAATGGTTTTAGATGCATGTTTTCTAATAAAATTAATAGTCTGCTTTAAAAGTACAACCACAGAACTTAACTGTGGTAATATAATAATGTTTGTAGAGAAATGTAATAAGCTGGTGGTTGAAACCACTGGGCCTGGAAACCTGCAGCGCCTGGCTGCGAGTGGGAGCCTTTCTGTCTGGGTTCTGAACCGAGGAGGGGACATGGCTCTCCGGGGGGCTGCGGAATGCTTCGATAAACCTCTTCTGTGACGCTGGCGAGGACCTCTGCAGCAGGGCGAGCTGATGGTGCTGGAGGCTTGAAGCCCTCTTTAAATAGCGCAGAGAAGCAGCATTGCGTGGTCTGTAACTGCACACGCTTCCCAAATAAATGGATGGCTTTCCTAAACGTAGCTCACAGAGGGTGGTTTTGTCGTGTGTGCGCGCGCGCAGGTTTGCTGCGCCTAATAAACCCAGCCGTGTGGTGGGCTATAATTGTAAATCCTGGAGATCAATGTATTTCTTTTCCATTTAACAACTCGTGAATGAATGCGGAGCTGCGCAGAGGGGGATGGTTAATGATAGTGGTTAAGCAAGACGTTACAGGCAGGTGCGGTAGTTAGAGGAGCCAGCAATCCCATGCGCGAGTCTCGGCCCTGATTTGTATCGTCCTCTGCCAGTAGCTGAACCTTGGCTGTCTTTGTGCTAAATGCCCAAGACGTTTTGGGGCATTTAGGAATTGTTTTTGTCTTTATTTTCAGGAGGGAAATCCGCTTATCACCCATGTGGAGCGTAGCGTTTGAACTGTCTTCCTTCCCTGTCGGGAAGGAGAGGAGGCGGCAAGTGGTTACTGTCAGTCTGGCAGCTTTTCATATTCAGCTTTTGGTTCCGGTATGCGCTTTGGGACAGACAGGCAGAGTGGCTGCCGAAAGGCTTAATCTGTTCATATTAACTGGCATAGTAACTTTTCCCGAGAGCTTACACAGCTCCCTCTACCCTTTTCTCTGCTTAATGGCCTCACATCTTTATCCTGTGAACGAGGGGAGGATTTTTCAACCCGCAAGAGAAGATGTGCTGAATGATCGTTATCGTGTTAAATCTGTCCGCTTAGATTCCTGGCTTGCCAGATAAATGCTCTTTTCAGTGTTTCAGCCACGGGCACCTTTTCCCTGGCTCCTCCGTTCCCTCTGAACCCTCTGAGCTTTCCTCTTACAGCCCATCTCCTCCTGGAGAGGTCTCCAAGCAGGGGTGAGTGCTGGCAGCCAGCCTTCCTGGGAGGGGGACCCTGGGTAACGAGAGCATCGTGATGGGGACATCTGAACTCCTCTCTGGAGCTGAATTTGGGGTAAAGCTGTAGGAATAAGGAACTACGTTAAGACTTCTGTATTGTTTAAGGCTTGGGAAGCAGAAGTCACACTGTCATGGTTTTGGCCAAATTGGCCAATGGCCGGTGACAGATGCTCCCCCCCAGCCTCTTGTGCACAGAGAGGAGGAGGAGAGATAAAGAGATTTATGAGTTTAGAAGAAACTAAACTAATGAAGTACTAATAATAAAATAAAAAGGAAAATAATGAAATAGATACAGTATGTACAAAACCCTATTCAGCTCCCAGGCTGACGTCACCAGCCGGCACTGGGGAAGTCCCAGACTGGACTCAGCGACGGGTGAGAACTGGATTCCACAGATGGAGTCAGGAACCCACGGATCGGGATCAAAGGCAGATGAACAGACAGGGTCCTCCTCGGACATCGGCCATTGAAGGAAGAGCGTTGACCCTTTGATCCCTCAGCTTTTACACTGAGCACGGGGCAGATGGGATGGAATACCCTGTTGGTCAATTTTGGGTCACCTGTCCTGTGCGCTCCTCCCAAAGGTGGGACCCCTCTGCGCTTTTCCACTTCCGACCCTCCAACGGGGCAAATAACGGAATGAGCCGACCTTGGTTGTTACAGGAATAAGGATAAGCAGGAGCCTCTCTGCGTGCCATTCCTTGGCACAAACTGTCTTATCCCTCAGAACAACTGTTTCAGACACAACATGCTGTTAATGCCAGAGAGTTAGAAGATGCCTGGCTAAGAAATAAAATTACTGAATAGAAAGTTGGTTCTGTTTTACCTCAAACCAGGACACATGCGCAGAGCAAGGCTTGTGTGTCGCTGGTTTTCCCGATGGGGCTGTAGCTGGATTAAGCGGTTGGACCCATCATTTAAATTCTGTCTGGGCTGCCTAATGCTCAGAAATGCTGGCTGATGGCTGGTGTATGGCACGGCTCGACTGCGTGCTGCATGCCCAGGGTTCCTTTTGGACTCGGTGTGCCTGCTGTTGGTCTCGGCCCCGCTGCCCCCAGCAGCAGCAGGGACCGGAGTCCTTGTGCTCCGCGGGGGAGCGGCGCCGGGGCGCTGGCACATCGCACCTCCTGATTTGTTGTGCTCTCGTTAATGTTAATGTTGTGCTGTTTACATTAACATAATTACATTAACATAAACAAAATATTTATATGAAAGTCATCACAAGAGAAAAATCGTTTTCACCTCCTTATCCTGTCTAGCATCTCCATGTTGCCCAGTCTTTTTTCATAAAATACCTTTTAATCTTCACTTATATTCCTATTTAAACACCCCAAAGATCTTGAAAGCGCTGCCGATAAGGAGTAAGATAACTCATGTTAGAGCAAGAACTGTGTTGGTTCTTTCAGATATGTTTTCCAAAGCGAACGCTCCTGAACCCTGCTTCCTGCGCAAGGAGGACATTTTCAAGGGCATGGGATCAGATGACATCAAGAGGAATCAAAGGCTGTGTTTTCAAAAGGATCGATGGGGACTGAAGGCCAAATCTTATCAGAAATCACTAAAACTTACTCTTTACATAAGTTAGGCTTAGACAGTTGCATGTGCTTAAATGAATTTCATCAGTAGAGCTGCGCAGCAGTGTGTTAAGATAAAAAGATACATAAGTTTCTGCAGGATTGCAATTCTAATGACCTTTGGAAAAATCAAAGCATTTAACTTTCATATGTGTCTTTGGAAATCTCTTCTTAATCTCAAGGCATCGCTTGAAGAGCCAAGCTTTAGGTATCCAGTACTAAAAATCTTGGCCTCTGTGCCTGAGGCATACTTTTTTTTTCTCCCAGAATGCAAGGGCGTTTTACTGTACCAAGACCAAAGGTTATAGTAATTATAATGAATAATAATAGTAGTCTCAGATATTTTTTTTTTTTCCTGTTGCTCTTTTCTACTACAGGAGGATCTTAATGCATTTTCTAAAACAGTTGCTCTAAGGCAGAAGCTTGTATGTCAGCTTTCACCCCGCAGCAACTTCATATTTTCAACTTGAAGATACAGACTTTAACAGAAATGCTGACAGCCTTCTAACGACACAGCTCCCGCAAGAGCGAGGGGGATAACGCATGATGGGCTGGATCTTCCGTGACATTGATCTGTGTGAGAGAAGAAAGCGGTTTGATAAGTCCAACTACAGCAGTCCTGAGTTGTTAGGCCTTTCTGTGTCTCAGAGATGAATGTCAGGAAGTACCTAAGGCAGCCTCTGTTCCTTAGACTTTCACCCTGAATTATTTAAGTGTATTCATATCTACTTTTGCACCGTGTTTTATCTGCAGCTGTGTGACAGATGCTGTGGTTTATACAGAACACTGAAGCAAAAAGACAATTTTCAAGCAGCAGTAACTGAAGAGCGTACCTTTATTTTGTGCACCTTTTCCATCTTATCCATGATATCTTGTTAAAGGCCCCATTTTTCATTTGCTGTCCTTCCTGTTAAATTACTACTAGTTCTTTCGCTTGACGCTGTTACAGTTGGAGGGTTTTGCTTGCCTGTTTGTTTCTGTTTGGTGTGGTGTTAGTCCTGGCTCTTATGTATGTGTTTGAGGCTAAGCAAGTGCTTAATGGCTTTTGTACACACAAGGCATCTGTGTTCCCTTGAATGCACAGGGTGGGGGTTCGGGGGCTTTTTCTTTTTCTAGTCCTTTTTTTTTTTTTTTTTTCTTCCCCCCCCCCACAGTTGAAGTCCAGGAAAAGATGCTGCTGTTGCACGTAATGGGTATACTCATGTCTTTAAAATTAAGTACAAATAAGTAGACATAAGTAGTGTTTCTGGCTCTGGTCCTGCAGAGGATCTCTGTGCGTTGACTCCTGTGTCCCCATGGAAGTCTGCTGGACATAGGGGATCCATCAGGACTGGCAGGACAGGAGCTCAGGGTGTCGGGAAATGTAGTTTTAGTTAAGTTCGAGAGGATAAGCAGGGAGAGAGGATCAAAGGTGACCCCTTGCGTCACACGGGACCTTAGCGTGGCCTTGGCAAGGGGTCCCACGTGCAAGCCTTGCCTCCTTTTAGAGTACAAACTTCAGAGGTTTAACCAGTGCCTCAGAGACTTACAGATGCTCCTGGGTTTTTCCTCTTCTTCCCTCTCCCTTTGTCCTCTGACCAGCCGCAGAGCACAGTGCCGATGCAATGAAGCACGTCCACACAAGCGAGCGTTTAGCGTGTGGGTCGGGAGTCAGCACGGACCAGCCCACCCGTGCTGTGCTTTGCTCCCTGACTCATGAATTATACAGCTCTCTTCTTTAACGTGCTCTCTTCCACACCGAAAACGGCTCCTGGGGCAGGACTCGTCAGGATTTAGGTTTCCAGGAGCGTCAGTGCAGTACCTTCCCTCAGATTTAAATTCTCTTTAAAAAACCATTACAGGTCCTATTATCAAGGGCACGATTAAAGCCCTCTAGCATTCATCTCTTTGGTATATACATTAAGTGGATGATCTATTTCCAGACTAGAAGATCCTATGACACCATATATCACAAAGCTGCAGGTTATTTCCATGCCAGCAGTTAGATACTTGGCTTGATTTGCAAGGATGCTAAGCACACGTAGTGTCCTTCGATGCCAGACATTGTCACGCGTCCAGGCAAATTTGGGCTGAGCATTAAGCAAAGCTGGGACGGATTGTGTTCTCCCATTAAAAAATTGTCAGTCCTTACTGAAAGGAGTGGGTATCTTTTTCCCGGTAGAAATGGCAGCAGGTCCCAATCCCATGGGTCTGTGTTTTAGGCAGACATCAGGCTTCCTTTCTTGCCTGTCCAAATCTGCCCCACTGCTTGTTTCATTGGCCTGTAGAAGTGTTTTAAGACCCAGCTCCACTTAAGCACATCTTTAGTTTTACGTTTGTTAAGTTATCGGGACTGTTCACATGCATGGGGAAAAGCACGTGAGGCTACCAAAAGTACTCACTACCTCTTGGCCGCTACTTAACTATAGTTCGGAGTATTTGCAGTTGTTTTCCCAAACCCAAATGTGTTTTAGAAAACCAAGGGTGTGTCACAAAGCCTTTTCGTCAGTTCAGTATGCATTGCCAGCGTTTTCATTTCCCCCCAGAGCAGGGTGTGATGAGCTTTGTGCATCAGAGCTGTCGGATTGTTGTCAGCTGAAGGCGTTTTACAGAGATGCCGTGTAGGTTGAGGGTAGCGTGGGTGAAGGTGCTTGGTTACCCCCATGCTTGTGGGACGCCATGGGGGGAAAAGGAGGGGTTGCACCAGCCCTTAGGGCTCCAGACCTCGATCTGTGAGATCTGCCGTGGGGTCCCTGCAGTACCGGAGCCTGGGACAAGTTCCTGGGTGCGTGGTCACGCTGCGTCGGGGAGGTGCTGGGTGAGCAGCAGCCGAAATAGCGCTGGTGCCGTGCCTGTGCCGTTGCAATGGAACTAGTTTTGCGCCCTGCTGAGGAGGATGCTGTGCTGTGCCGTGCCGGGAGGAGATCCCTGACCTTAGTCATTACCAGGGTGGTATATGCAGCTGCAAGGGTCAGGCGCTACCGGAGCAGCCAGGACACAGATGGTGTCCAAAGCATCTCCTTTTGTGCCCCCAAGGTCCCTGATGTCCCGGGAGGAAAAATTATCACTAGTTAAGTTTGCTGCTGGACAAATTGAACTTCTGCCTCTTTCCAGATGCCTCCTGTGACCTCAGGCAAGTAATTTGGCTCAGACCCTCATAAATCATTTATATTTCCAAATATGATTTAACACGTAATGACACTGGTGGAAATTGGAGTTTAAATACCCTTAAGCATCTGACCATAGGTGCTTGTCTGAAAAATCTCTCAGGGTATGCAAAGTGTGTGTCACACATGCCTAAAACAGAGCTCCCATTTGGCCAGAGGATGAAAAACTTTTTTTTATATCTTTCAGTGTCACAGCTGGAAACATCCAGTCTGTGAAAGAAATGGTTAGTAAGAGGAGAGGCATTAGATAATTATTTTTTCTTTGTCAACGCTGTAGCCCCCCGCTGGCTCTGCGTCCGTGTGCTCGACATGCAGCAGGACTCAGTGCTGTTTGCGGTGAGCTCCAGTCAAGGCAACAAACGCGTTTGTGCTGTCTCAGTGGGAAGGAAAATCTGTTGCTTTGCGGACTCGGGCCACTGCAATTTGCTGTGGCACGTGTGGGCATCAGGCACCCGACGGAAATGAGTGAAGAGCTCCCGAGATGACAGCTTTGCTGCTGTACGCCGGCGTGGAAACGCGCAGCTCGTGCTGTGAGCGAGGCCGGGGCGTGTAGGAGGTGGGGACGTGCTTCGGCGATCTGATGGGGCAATGACACGGGAGATAACCGGGCATGGAGTAATGCCGCTTGGATCCGCTCCGGCAAACCTGCCTTCGTGCTTCTGTAGCGCCTTTTCTTTAATCTCTGCACATTTTCCACCTTTCTTGTCTTAATCACGTCTTGCTGCCTTTGAAAGGCAGTGCTCTGATATTACTGGTATTTTATTTAGTATTTGTGCTAGCATGCTAGCATTTCCCCAGCTTAGTATGGTTTGATTTTTCAAGGGGTGTGCAGACGTATTGAGATACTAGAAAAACGGCAGTTTTTCTGGGGGGGTGGGGTGGGGGGTGGGAATCACCCTATGAAATTGCTAATTTTTATCCTGATTCCATTGAAGTATCGTTTAATTGTATGTATTTTAAAGCAAAGGCTGTTCTTCCTCTGCCATTACCTACGTTGTATTTATATTTGCATTGGAAGTTCGGTAACATTCACGACTCAAGAAGTCTGCAACTAAATTTATTGTTGAGATGACATAAAAACGGGAAAAAGGCCCGTGAGCTCTGGAAGGCACCTGTTGGGCCCCTGCCTGGGGACCTCTCCTCAGCCTCCCCCCGCTGCTGAGCGCGAGCCCTGCCTGCTTGCCTGCTCCTTTTCCAGGAAAAGGTGCAGAATCCAAAACTAAACGCAAAGAGGAATTAATAGCACTATTCTTGCCTTTGCGTGCCTTTCATTACTATCATTATTTGTTATGGACCAAATGCCTGAGTCCCAGTGCTGCCATTTCTCCGCTCCGTCCTCAGTCTGGTGTTGGCAGGGATGGCGACAGCAGAGCGGTGCTGCTGCGGCTCCGTAACACCCAGCAACTCGTCTTCCTGCAGCTGGATGCTTGGCACCTCGAGATTGAAGAGCATCCTTTCTTTTGCAGTGACTTAACACTCGAAAATGTTTTATAGCCAAGCCCGAGTCAGATGTACAGAAAGGCAGAAGAAATCTGTGGTTCCTCCACTTGTCTTTCTCTCTGCGTTCCTCGCTCCTCCATCTGCCTGCCGCCTTCAGCGCTTGGCTGCTGCCTCTCTGCGTGCTCTGCTCCCTTCGGCGCTCTTTCTCCAGCAGTCAGGGAACTGAAAATGCCTCTCGGGTTTGGCTTTTTGGGCTGTGATTGATGCCACGTTAGATAGGAATAAGCTGAGTACGTTTCAGTGATCTGCTGGGCTGGCACACCAGGGAGCGGCAGCACTGGGATCACCTGAGTGTTTCCATCACTGGCTGCCGTCAGACATTCACAGTTCCTAAAGCTTTGGCTTTTAAGGCTGAAATTCTTACCAGAAAATTCTTACCAGAAAATTCTTACCAGAAAATTCTGAAAATCAAAATTTTTAAATTCTTACTGAGAAGATGCTTACCAGACTTGCCCTGGACGCCCTTTAGTTAATTTACGTGTATGTATGCCTGTGGACGATTTTTTAGGCATAGGCAGACTTAGTGAGTCTCCAATCTGAAAGTGATTGAACCAGCTTCTCCATACTGCCGTAGCAATAATACAATGTGCAGAAATGACTAGAAAAAGGTCATGGATTACTTGCCTCTACTCTAACCTTGTTGATGGGGGTTGTGCGTGTGGAGGGGGGTGTGTGTGTGTGTGAGTGTGTGCGTGATTCTTGCTCTACCTTTAGCTCAGATGATTGGAGATTAAAAAGAACCTCAGCCCACTGTGGTGCAAGACTTTTGAGCCTGCTCAGCGCTTGGCAGGTTAAATAAAACGTAAGGATGCGAGCTGTCGGGTGGCATTCGGGAGAGCGCCGCTCCTGAGCTCTGTGCAGCCCTGATGGAAAGGGAGGGGTGATCAGCCCCTCTTCCCTCTCAGGCAGCAGCAGACACCTCTAATGCCGTAGATAACGCTGCGGTTCCATAGCTGCATGCTAATACAAACTCATCTATCTACATGCACTCTCCTGCTGCTGCTTTTTCCTTTTCTTTTCTCCTTACATCAATGTTTTGGTTAGTTGAGGTGACCCGTTTATCACCTCCGTGGGACCGAGCGTAGGCATTGCCCGGTGGGGGGGACATGGAGGGGGTGCAGCGGGGAATGCCCGTGGTGGCAGAGAGCCCTGGGGTTGCCAGCACGTTGCTGTTGCGTGCGAGGCTGATGGTGCTGCTGGAACTTTGAGAGAGTTTTAATCTGTGGTCCTCATCCTCTCTGATCACTGAAGAGCTTTGGGCTCTTACAGGGACCTGGAATCAGCTCAGCTGGCTGCGCTCAAACAGCAGGTTTTCTACCTAAACCTGGGTGCAGTGTCATTAGGGATTTATTTCCTTTCCTCCTTTGCAACTGCATGGTGTTACTTCAGTGTGGCTTTACGAAGCAGACTGCTTCCAAAAGTGGTGTGCTGGAAGGAGGGTGAAACTGGCTTTATGGATCTACTGGTGGTAGTCTGGGCCATGAGGCATCGGGCAGCTGATGCCAACATATAGATTTTGTTTAAATTTAACGTAATAGTGAATCATGTGAATGGAAACATGATGTGCTTATTTTAGACAGGGGAGCAGTGACTACATTAGTCTGAATGTGGGATCGAACCTGAGAAGAAAAGTTACTGAATTTTTTCCTGGCCGTGAGTTGGGATTACCTGAAAACACCTACCAGGATCCTCAGAATTTCGTCTCCTACTCATAGCAGGGAAATAGGACTTGGTTCTTGATTATAAAGTATAGGATATCATAGGATTAGATCTCGTGTATGTGTAACGATTTGCAGCTGTTTATTATTTTGTTTGACTGCACAGACCAACGCAGCCTTCAGAAAGGCAGTTTTAATAAGTGCCAGAAATATGCACAGCAGGGGTTTGGTTTTGTGATTTTTTTTTTTTTTGTCTTTTGTTTTTAACATAAAGAGCAAGTTACTTTCTGCAGACAATTACAGGCATGTAGCACATGGGGAATTAAGGAATGAGGTCTGCAATTGCCCTGTATTATTTTAAAGTTCATGTGGGAAGCAATTCTCTTGTTTCTTTGCGGATAGACATTCCTGTGCAGTCTGCTCTTTGGCACGGACACCGAGGGTCCCGCGGGGCCGCCGTGTCCCCCCTAGCTGCCGCAGCCCACACACAGCCCTGTGCTTGAAAAATATTGGCGGTTTTATTGCCTTATGATCTCCTTGTTAAGGTAAGAGGTAGGTGATGCTCGGAGGTATTGGATTTTATAGGCATTAAGGTTGAAGAATAAGAAAATTGTCATTACAAACAGAAAGTGCAGTCCACAGGTCAATTTATCCTGGGAAGTTATGATGTGAGCTTCTCTGCCGGTGACACCAAGAAACAGGTACGTGTTACTTCTCAGACTCTGGTAATCAAAGTTTTCTTCTGGTTATTAGCGATGCGCTTGCCTTTCCTTCCCCTCCTACGTTGTGTAGCCCCGTAGCAGTCAGCAGATGGGATTGTCTCTCCCGACCGAGCTGCAGCTCTTCTCTCCAGCCTTGAGAGGGGCGGGATGTTCGTTTTATAAAACACAGGCAAGTGTTTAAAAATAAGTCAGTGGAGTGGCAGCCGGTGTTGGCTGGAGAGGGGAGTTTTGACATTGCTAAAGATAAAAGCAGATTTGGTAAAGTTCTCTTCAGTCCCTGAAGTCTAACCAATGCAAGAATCAAATCCCATCCAGTTTACCAGTCTTGAGTACAGTGTGGTTTGTGGTTACCGTATTTTTTGTTGGGCAGTAGCACACAGAGCCCTCAGTCCAGGGTCAGGTCCCTGCTGAGGCACGTACTGAGGGTGATAAATTTGTCCTGATTAACATCTTCGTCCTGGATGCAGTCACCTTAAATATATCGCATTTATTCCAGTTGTCATCAGCTATTTGTGCCTAGATAGTGTTTAGGAAACCCAGTCATGTATCAAGATCTCATTGCGTTGGGCACGGTACAAATAAACAATAAAATGACACAGTGCTTCACAGACCTTACAGTTAATGACTTAAGTAATTACTCTAATTAATCTGTGCAAAAATTGGAGAATTTGCCCTGAGACCTTTTGAAAAATTAGTAAGTATATATTGTCCTTTTTTCTGCCAGGTACTCGCATCCTGAGGTTGTTATCTCTGCTCTCGGTTATATGGAGCATGTATTGAAAGTATGACAAACTATTTGGCCTAAAGGACGTGGTACTGTCTTTCTAAATGTGTCCTCTAAGGAATCTGACCTTTTAAAAAGGATTTTTTTTTTTGGCTTTTTTTGTTTTTTTTTTTTTTTTAGCGAGTTATTTTCTAGTAGCTCAAAGTACATGCGCCTCTCTTGTCAGCCCTGTAACTATACACAGTTTGGAGATGAAACCTTGCTCAACGCAAATAGATTTATTAATTTTGTGCTGTATTTTCTGCAGAAATCATAGAATGGTTTGGGTTGGAAGGGACCTTAAAGCCCACCCAGTGCCACCCCCTGCCCTGGGCAGGGACACCTCCCACCAGCCCAGGTTGCTCCAAGCCCCGTCCAACCTGGCCTTGAACCCCTCCAGGGATGGGGCAGCCACAGCTTCTCTGGGCAACCTGGGCCAGGGGCTCACCCCCCTCACAGCGAAGAATTTCTTCCTCGGATCTCACCTAAATCTCCCTTTTTCCGGGTTGAAGCCATTACTCCTTGTCCTATCGCTACATGCCATCTAAAAAGTCCCTTTCCAGCTTTCTTGTGGGCCCACTTCAGATACTGGAAGGGGCTGGAAGGTCTCCCCGGAGCCTTCTCTTCTCCAGGCTGAACCCCCCCAGCTCTCTCAGCCTGTCCTCCCAGCAGAGGGGCTCCAGCCCTCCCAGCATCTCCGGGGCCTCCTCTGGCCCCGCTCCAACAGCTCCGTGTCCTTCTGCTGTCGGTGCCCCAGCGCTGGAGGCAGCACTGCAGGGGGGTCTCCCAGAGCGGAGCAGAGGGGCAGAACCCCCCCCTCGCCCTGCTGCCCACGCTGCTGGGGATGCAGCCCGGGCTGCGGGGGGGTTCTGGGCTGTCAGCACACATTGCCGGCTCACATTGAGCTTCTCATCCACCAACACCCCCAAGTCCTTCTCCTCGGGGCTGCTCTCAAGCCATTCTCTGCCCAGTCTCTATTTGTGCTTGGGATGGCCCCTACCCACATGCAGGATCTTGCACTTGGCCTTGTTGAACTTCACAAGGTTCGCATGAATTTTTGTTTGTCTTATTCTCCCCTTCCCGTCCCTCCCCAGCATAGCTTGTTAAGCATCTGCATGCACGTAGGGAAAAGCCTGGTTCAAACTGCTGCTTATTTTCCTGGGACCAAAAATAGGTTTGTACCTTCAAGAAGTGATAACGGGTACAGGTAGGTAATGGGGGTGATGTGTCACAGAGAGAACTTCTCCTGCATCTGAAAAGAGATTCGGTAGGTATTCAGCTCCAAATGGTAGTGACCCGTAGCAAATTGGTCAGTTTGAGATAAAAAGGAATCCATCTTAAGGCTTACTGAGATAAGGTGAAGGACTTCTGTGAAGTCAGACTGCTATGAAGCCATTAGCAACTTAGGTTCAGTAGTTCAGATACATGTTTTAATCTGTAGAAGAAGGTATGGAGAGTAATTGCCAATATTGCAGTGCCTTCAGGTGCTGTCATGCAGGTTGCAAGCCCCATGCCCTTCCACTCAGGGATCATGACTGTGGTTTGTGAGGCATATAACTTACTTTTACTCATGCAAATTCATCTAATGGCTTGCTTTTAAGTTCACGCAGAGCACAGCAAGGCACCTGCAGCGCGTCAGGTTCATGACTTCCTTCTGCGTTTCCTCCAGGGAAAGCTCTCGCAGAGTTATGAAGTTAAACTCCAAATTTCAGATTTAAGTGCTGCAGTCTTTCTTTCCAGCCAAGTGCGTACCTGAATTGGAGGACTGATGCCAAATCAGCACCAGCCTCTGAACATTTTCAGCTTGGTAGTTTGGAATCTGGGTTTCTGGGCGTAATACGTTTCTATCAATAATTCGAAAACTGAGTAAGAGTGCAGCCAGAGGGATAAATCCGGAGCAGGCTGACGTTATGCTTAGCATGGTTACGTAGAATAAAAGGTTTTTGGTACCCGGGGCTGTCTGCTGGTAAACTCACGTGGCAGATTGAAGTGAGAAGGATCAGTTTTGAGGAAGAGAGACAAAAGCTGTCAGCCATTAGATGCTTTAATAGCAATGAGTATTCCCCTCTCTGATAGAAAACAAAAAAAAAAAGGTGCTTCAGCATTGTTGATATCACTGGAGGGTGTTTCTGAGGACCTTGAAGACATGTAGGGATGAGATGCTCGAGACGAGGGGTGGACTGTGGTACAGAAAGTGTAGGAAAAGGGAAAGGAAGGGCTGGGTGGTGCACAGGTAGGGTTTGTGGATGGGGGTCCGGGGCTGTGGACTGGAAGTGCAGGAGGACCGTGGGTGCAGGGCTGCTGCAGCAGCGGCTGGGGCTCGAAGTGGAAGCAGAGGCGTGAACTTGTGGGGCGATGGAAAACTCCACACTGGGAAAGCACCCCTGAAGAGCAAGTGCTTATAGTACTTTAGTCTTCCACGTTCCACTGAATGAGAGTGTGTACTGCAAACTAAAAATTCAAGCCCAAAAGATGAGCTCTGAGAGTGGCTCACTGCCCGCCCGGCCCTTCCTCGCTTCCCGCTCAACTTTTCTTATTCTCTTTGAATTGCAGACCCAGGTTGCTCTTGGGTGTTGTCAAAAGGTGATATATCCTAAATAAGTAAACATGGGAGAAGTGAATGGAATGCTTTTGTTTTTTCTCTTGACCTGCATCTGAAGTGGGAGCCGCGTTTTGCTCATAAATAAATAATTTCCCCAAGGAGAGGACAAATCTCTGCAGCCTCGGGGTGTGTGGGAGGCTTTGTTGTGGCAGGCAGGAAGAACAGAAGTGGCAGAACCTGGAAGGATCTTTGGGAAGGAGTTGGGGAAAAGAAGCGATCCCCTTCAGCCCTCGTGTGAGTCAGGGGAGAGCGTGACCCTGTCCTGCTAGGGGAAGATGTCCCTGCTTGAGGTCCTCAGCTCCCTTCATCTACCCTGAGCTCCCAGTAAGGTCTGGTTTTCATTCTGTGCTGTAAGCATTGGATTTGTAATCGTTTGGGGGATTGTAAAGTAACACCCCCCTTTCCTGAGAAAGGGCATCTTTTTTAGGGCATCTTTTCGATGGCACCTCCAGGACCCGCTTGAGCAGTGAAGAGCTGTGGCTCAGGGTTTGGCAGCTCAATGTCCATCGCAGCAGTGTTTTCCACTGGGAATCTGGTTCCCTGGTAAACCTGACCTGGAAAGGCAAGGAGCTGCTAAATGAGGTTGGTGACCCTGGGTATTTATTGTACAACAACCTGTTTCTCCCCTTAAGTCCTTTAATCTGCTTAAGGGTGACGAGGGCAGGCTTTGCGAGGTGGGTGTTAATTGCATTTCTCCCTAGATAGGTGGAAGAGCGAGAGGAAGATAGAACATACTGTTTGAGCGGTTGCAAGATACTTCCCAAATCGCTTAAGATGGTGAATTTGGGGATTAATTAAAATCTAGCCTTAACAACTTGCCTTTCTCCCTGCGTGACTAGAACAAGCAATGGCAAGGCATTTAATTTTTGCTTAAACCGTAAGGATAGACACAAAAAGAACAGTTGATTCTTATGTGCTGGGGAGCTACGGGGTTACTCGTTAGCATGGTTTTTAGGGGTGAATTAATTTATATTCGTGGGAGCCTGTGGCCTGATCTTGGCTCCTTCAGGGCAGTTGTGGCAGTGACTTGGCATGGGGTGTGTGGTCCTGGGGGCAGGAGGGGGCCGGTAAGGGGCGAGGACTGTGAAGAGTTCAAGGGATGTGGTGTAGAAGGGAGACTGCCCTGATCAGCAGGAGCTTTAAGGGATGGAAATAAGATGAAGGTAAGATGGAAAGACAAAGAAGAAAGCGCGTGTGCTAGAGGGCTGGGAGAGAAAATGGAGATGAGGATTATGTCTGCCTGGGAAGTCGCGGCACCATATGGCAAACGCAGGACAGGTCCTCACAGAGAGGAGGTTTGTCAAAAGCTGTGTTTTGTGAGGCCTCTTATTTTTCACTTGGGGACCAGAAAGCATAAGTGGCAAGCATGCGTTGTCCTGACGTTGGTGGCGCTGGATACATCCCTGGGATGTGTGGGAATCTCTGCCGCAGGGCAGGAGGCTTATGGAGGCTCGCCCACGGAGACACCACAATCCTCAGCGCTTGCTCCACCTCTGGGGCTTCTTGTCATCATTTTAATTGAACGCATTGCTCTCAAAAAAAAAAAAAAAGACTACAGACACTCTGCTTTTGCAAAAAATGGAATCCTTTCAAGCGTTGTAGTGGTTGAGGACGGTCCACTGGATTGATCTGGTCCTTCGAAATCCACCATGCAACCCAGGGGTTGGCTCTTGGAGTGAGGTGGCAGAAGTCGAGCTGCCATGCGATCAGTGTTACCTGTCGTTTGGTGTGGGGGGTCTCTGGAGGAAACCACCCTGCCATGGCACGTTGTTCTGGAGGTATTGAGCTCTTTCATTTCATCTGAGAACTCAGATTTTTGTCTCTATAAACACTGATCTTTTCTGGCTAAGTCACCTTGTACAAATTATTTTCTGTGTTTGACCATCTAGAAAAGGAGTGAGGTGCGTTATCTCTTGCGTTCTCTTGGAGCACCGAACGCAATGGGACCGAGACCCTATTGTGCCATGTACTCTCTTGTACCAAGTATTTTACGAAAGAATGAGGACAGTCGTACTTCAGGTAGGTTAAAATGAGTCCTATATTTAGCTCCCTCTCAGGAATGCTTTGAGCTTTAATTATGTTTTTAAAGCACTTAGTGCCTATCATCAGAAGCTCTCTATAGAAACACAAAGTTAAATAGTCACAGATCTGTGGCCTCTTAGGAATTGTTCCCGATGTTGTACAGCATAACCATTCATAAATTTGCATTGACAGTAGAGAGCAAGCTCCAGTTTTCCTTCCTTGAGACCCCTGTCTGGCAAAGCGTTTAAGCTTGTGCTTTACTTAAGCACTTGAATAGTTTCACCAAGTTCAGTAACTTGGGTTTGGTAGCAAAGTACTTGGACTTAAACAAAGCTCTGCCTTCACCACATAGAGACTAAGACATACTAGAGCAATTCCAGTTTTTGTTATCCAGGAGTATCTATTGTGCTCGTCTGTTCATTACAATAATACGTATATTACAAAAAACACCTTGGATCCATTAATAGTGGCTGTGTTTGGAGAATGCAGATGTGTACAAGAATAAAGGCATCGCAGTGGAGAATATTCCTCTCTGCTGACCGAGTTACTGCCTTTACTTCTGCCCTTCGATGTTGCAAGTCATGGCGTGTCACCCCTATGACCTATTTGCAAAGCACAAACAGATGGGAAGAAATTTGAAGAGCAAAAGCAGCTCTCTGGGGCGTCCTGTATGTCTGAGAGCACTGAATGCGCACCAGTAAACCAGCAGCAAATTGGCTCGGTCGCCGAGTGACAACAGCGTCTGAGCACAGCCAGAACAAGTATTATAAAAGAAATTAAATGCGCTAAGCAAAACCCTGTAAAATAGACTTTCTTGACCTTAAAAAGTAAGTAGTAAGTTCACAGCTCAGTAAAACGCAATTAAGGAGGAAGAAGCATGCACTGAAGATGCACATATTAACCCCGAGTTTCTCTTTCTGCAGCTATGGTAACATAATAATTACCTATAATTAACTATTGTGGGCAATGTCATCCCTTCTCTAATATGTTGGTCTTTAAAGAATAGCTTAATGAGCAGATTTAGGGTAGCCCTGGGAGGGCTAATATATGGATCAAAGGGCCCCTGCAGAGAAACTTGGAAGCATGTTGAGGACCCCTCTGAAAAAGTGGTGTTTCTGAGGATACAGTCCCACATACCTTTTTTTCCACTGATTCCCAACTTTTTGGCACGTTGTCCGAGTGACGTGGTACTCTGCTTGGGGCCATGGCTCAAAAATAACCGCCCAGGATTGCTTCCTTTCCCCAGCCTTGTGGGAAGTAGGGAAGGAGGAGGGAGCTCCTCGGTTGGCCTCGTCAGCCGCTGCGGGGTTTTACAGCCTGCCCTGGTGCAGCGCTTTGGTGACCGTCTCCAGTTTTCCGCCCGTTGCGGAAAGCGGCTCCCAGTGGCTCTGTGCAGGGGATGCCCCGTGCGTGGGGCAGAGGTGGTTTGCACGCTGTAACGCATAACCATAAACCCAAATCACATAACCATAAAACCCAAAACGGAGTAGGCAGCTTTGTGTTTATGATGTCTGTGCTATAGCGTGGTATTTCTTCGTTCCCTTTCTTACCAAATGGCAACTTATTTTTCCCCTTTCCAACAGGCTAATCTATAGAGAGAGGATATGTTTTTATAAACAGGAAAAGAAGAACATGCATTAAAAGAAACCACAAACACTAACAGCTTGTTATGGAAACGCGATCTGGAAATAACAGATTCCTTGTGAAAATAAAAGTGCAAGGTATTATTTTTAACCTTTGAATGAGGTTTAAAAAAATGTTTGCTTATGTTTTTGTGAGTGCTTTTCTCTTCCTGTTTCCATACTTGTTCCTGTGGCTCTGCTCCCGTTCCCCAGGGTAGTCCTGTCCCGCGGCAGGTGTAACTCTGGTCACGGTTTCTCTGGGGACAAGATGGATTTAAGCGATTCTTGTTTCCTCGCCTTTGGCTGCACGTGGTCCTGTGCTGGCACTGTGGCTCAGCACCTCCGTGCTGTGCCCGAGCAGCAGCTCTGCCCGGGTGCAAAGGGATCGTGATGGGGGTGGGAACGGACTGCATTGCCCAAAGAAGTGAAATTTTACACTGGAGTATAAAGCAGCAATGCGGAGTCAAACAAACGGTTTGCCCGACCGTGGGTTTCTGGGAGTGGCTGGTAGGAATGACTGCCTGGGGATGACGAGTTTGCAGGCTGGCCCCACAAATCACTGCATCAGCACAAATGAGAGGGGTGATGTTTGGCTGCTGAGGGCAGGAGAGTTTGGGAACTTCTTAAACTGCCTATAGTGAAGAAGGTGTTATAATGAGGAACGTATCCTGTTTTTCCTTTGTGTATTCTGATGCTCGGGTTGGGTCTCAAAATCAATGAGGAGACCTCAGTGCAGAATCACCGAATCATGGAATGGTTTGGGTTGGCGGGGACCTTTAAAGATCATCTAGTTCTAACGGTTGCTCAAAGCCCCATCCAACCTGACTTTGAACACTTCTAGTGATGGGACATCCATAACTCTCTGGGCAGAAGAGCTGCTCTTGCCATCCGTGCTGCTCCTGCCGTCGTCTCTTGCAGGTCTTGCGCGGAGCCACGTGTCCTGCCAGACTGATTGCCAGGCAGCTCAAACGGGAAAGCAAGATAGTTTGTACTTGCTTGAGTTGCAATCTGCCGTCTAAAAATAAAGCCGCAGACAATTGCTTAATTCATCACCCAAACGGGCTCACGGCTGACCAGCATAAATATGTAAGATGGCTTTTGCCCTTGGCCTTTCTCGTTCAAGCTCCTGTGTCCCAAGCTCTCCGGTAGGCACGGAGCCAGCCGGCGTGGATGGGAATAGCTCGGGTGCTTCAGCAAAGCCCATCAAGTGCAGAGCTGGCACTTAGGTGTTTGCTGAATCAATACAGCATTAGGTGCATGGACCAGGGACCTTGTCTTTCTTGTGAATGGTGACGCATCCTAAATTGATCTTTGAAGTTACTGGAACAGTATCAGATTTTTAATGCGAACTCCTGCCGTGGTTTATGTTATATTGCATTGGTAGGCTACTAATACAGTAATGCAGACTCTTCTTATGATACTGCATCAGGTTGTAGATCACTGTATGTTAACTCATAGCAGATGTATTGCTGGACAAAGCTTTTAGTGTTGCTCTTTAACCTTGCTGCGGTCACCGCGAGGAGAAGCTGTGATGTCTCACTGCTGAACAGAGCGTTCGCCTCTCGCAGAGCATCCATAGCAGCAGTCGTGTGCCTGGAGTCCCCCTCTTGTCCCGGAGCCCCAGCAGGTAACTCCCAGATTTACAGCTCGTAGTGGAGCAACCATCCTTGCTCACGTTGTTACTAGTCTGGTATTAAGAAAAGACAAAAAAGGTCCAAAGGGAGAAGCCTGGGGAGTGTTTTGTCTGCAGCCATTGAGTGACCAACGGTAGAGAGAAAGGGCTCGCAAAAGAACTTGAACACAGCTTGCTGATGCTGGAGAGTCTCACCGAGGCGGTGGCTTTAAGCCGTACAAATCCCCTCGTATCACCTCTGGAGCAAGCTGCGTGTCCTGGGATGCTGTGCTGTGCTGTGCTGGGGGGGACTTCCCTGCTCTGCTGGGCATCTGGTCTCTCTCTAATTAGGTCTCATTACTGGTGTCTGGTTCACGTTGGGTGCTCTTCTATGAATTATCCCCTCTCCTCTCTAACCCGAGGGTATTCTTTGCTATCTTATTGCTCCCTGGGCGTGACGGCTTTTTGTGATGGTTTATGCCAATTTAAAATAAGAGTGAGAAGATTGCTTTAGACTGTTCTAAATGCTTCATGGAAATATGCTGCTGTGTGTTGGTGGGAAATGGTTTTGTCGGCATCCCGGTAAGATTGAACCCTTGAAAGCAGGCCTTAGGCAGGGTTAATAAAGTGAGCTCTCTGGAGTTCTTCAACATCTTGAACATTGCTGCAGTGTGCCTGGGGTCAGCTGTCTCCCCAAATGATCTTAGTGATGTTTTTGACCCTGATTTTCCATTTTGTGATCTAATACCTTTTCCCTTTCCCCCCACCCGTCTCTCAGTAAATAACACAGATATTTCCAGAGTATGATGGCCCCATATGTTAGTCAGAGATATAAATTTGTATTTGTGTCATAATGCGCAAGTGAGATTCCTACAACACATTCTTTTCTTCAGCTTTTCTGCAAATACACTTCATCCATCCCCGGCCTCCCCCCCCACCCCCGCAGATCCAGGCCTGTTATCTGGAATTGCGAGTCAGCTGCTGGTGCTGCATATGTCACTCCATTACTTGGCAACTGCTTCAAATCTATCAATGCCTTGCCTGCAAAATATATATCCTTTCTTACAGTGCGTGTATCTTGCACCTGCTGATGTAATGATGTGGTTTATTACAGCGTATTTCATCCCCAAAAGCACTGTGAAGTGCGTGCTGGTCGCAGGAGTCGCTTGTCCCACAGGGGATGCAGGGATGCTCTGGGGTGCTGGGCACCGTGCGCAGTGGGGCACGAGGTGGAGGGGGAAGAGCACAGGGAAGCCGGCTCCATTCGAAACCATAGACCACGCTGGAGGCAGCGGGGTGTCGTTGGTCATCTTGAGACAAACCTTTAACAACTGTAAGCCATTGGCCTCTTGGTTTGAAATTCTCATTTGAAAGGGGGAGCTCCCAGCAGGAGGGCATCTCCCGGCACGGTTGGGTCAGTACACGCCTGGGAAGAGCATTGCTCTAATTAAATTGCCGGGAGTGCTTCACACGTGGCCGGGGTTTTCCCTGGGATATAAATCACCTTCAGTCTTGTCTTTTGTAGCTGAACACTTCTATGTGTAAGTCCCCCATCGAAGCGCTGCCTGTTCTCCCTGCTGAGCTGCAGAGAGCTTTTCTTGGCCTACGGTTTTCTGACTCTAAACCAGTTCTGTTGCTAAGACCTGCCTTTTTTTCAACAAGTTATTTTAAAAATGGGAAACAGAATCGTAGACACTAATATCTTCACACTTTGAGGAAGCAAAGATCTTCGTCCAATCTCTTCCAGTAGTCCCAGGTTTTAGAATCAACTAAATCATTCCTCTGAACTGAACGGCCTCAGCCAGTTGAAGGATTTCTGTTCTTTTGTGCCTGAGGCAAATCCTGATCAGGAAATTATCATTTGCAACCAGAACTTGGTAGTGTAATGGCCTAAACAGGGCGAGTCTGGCTTTGAAATTCTCCTGATGACTCTATTCTCCTTGCAATGGCTGCTGATCCTCCCTCTGGCTCTGAAGGTAATTTCTCCGTGTTTCCATTTCCATATAGATAAGAAAACTTCAATTCTGAATAAGTGTATGTCTGTACGCATATACATATATACGTGCATAAATGTATATTTATGTTAAAATATTTCAAACAAGGCTTCAAACTCTGTGCAGTCTGACTTTGCTTTCTTCTCCCATCCTTTTCCTAGAGGACAAGGTGGGAAGAAACCTCGACGTTGTCTGACTGCTCCCATAATGATGTAACCGCAGCTGTACTTTAAACGTTCTTGGTACAGATGTTCACCCCCTATATTTAATAACGAGGAGCTGAGCCCGTCCTAGGCAGCCTGCTTTGGTGTTTGCCTGGCTGGGCTGCTGGAAACGTGCCCGATTCTCGCACACCCACCTGTCACAATTAGTTAAGTGAAATCTTAATTGTCCGTTAGACAAATTCACATTAGTGGGAATTATTCAAATAATTTTACATACGCAGGAACTTTTTTAGAGATGAAATACATTGGATTACAGGTAAAATACTCTATATTTTCAGTTTGTCTGTGTCTGGCTAAAATCCCTGCTTGCCAAGCTTGGGCCCAGCAGCGTTCATCTGCTGCTTTTTCTGAGCTCACATTTTGTCATTCAGCGGGAAGCCAGAGGTTTGAAATTTTCTTGAAACCACCTTTCACCAGTCCCCATGTTCGTGTTTATCTCTGCGGTAAACCAACAAATCATTTGCATGGCAAAGGACACCAAACAGCTCTGTAGGATCCGTGCAGCTGAAGGAGACGTTCAGATAAAAGACAGCTCGCTGGAAAAGTGCTGCTCAAATGGAAGGTGATAGCACTGGGCCTGTAGCAAGGGGGATTTGTCGGAAACCTGCCGCAGCATCGGATTTTGGGGATATACTGGCTTTTGGTAAGTGGTCAGCCCTGGGAAAAACATACCTAGCATTTACACTGAATAAAATGGTATAGGGTTCAGGGGAATACTGATTTCTTTCCTCTGGCCTCTAGTATTTAAACTAATTTTTAAAATTTGTGTTTGTTCTCCCCTCCCCTCGAGAAAAGGATCTCTTCTTCTAATCCCGTTCGTACTACTTTTGGTTTCCTTTGCGAGAGTATAAGGATGCTTTGGGGAGGCGGCGAGAGCAAAGGAAGCTGGCAGAGCCACTTGTGTTTCGCGCTCCCGGAACGATTTCCCTGTGACAGTGCCTGGTCGCCTGTTACGTACGTGTAACCTACAGTCAGAGGAACTTGCATCTTGTAGTCCAATAAACAAAAGGTCTGAGCAAAGGCTGGGTGAAAGTTGTGTAGAAACTGCTGCAGGGAGAAAAGAGAAAATCCCAGGTCTCCAGTTCCACCAGAGCTGCAAAGGAAAATTGGTGCCTGTTAGTCTGCCAATTACCCTTATCGTTAATGAGTCCTCCCGTTAATAGCCTGTATTTGCAGCGATCAGCAGGACAACGCTAAAAACTCCAGCAGTTTTCCATAATTTCTAGCATTACCTATGACACTGGGCCCTTTGGTATCTATTCTAGTATCTCAGAAAACACCCCTGGAAGCCGCTCGGTTGTATCCTCCCTTCCCATCGCCGCCGTGAGGTCAGGCAGCGGCGGTGTCCGCAGTGGAACACGTGGCACGTATCAGGCCATTACCTCCTCAGCTCTGCTTTTTTTACCCGAGTCAGAAATTTCGTGTTGGCCTCCAAGTCTCAGGCTGACGCGAGGCCAGAGGCAGACGGCCCTGGGGGAGCGACGGGGGCTGGAAGATCCACCCACGGTGTTTACTTAAATAAGGGCTGTACTTTTCAAAGACAGCTTCTTTGATTTTCTCTTTATGCTTCTCTTATTTTTCAGTACTGTTCCAGTATTATTTATTCCTTCTTCAGAAGGGTTTGTGTTCCTCTCTCCTGCAGGAACGTGCCTTTCAGTCTGAGCTCTGCATAGTGTGTAATTCATGCAGCAGGACGACATAAACAAATGAGGAAGGATGACATAAAAAACCTTGCTTTTCCGGAAAGCTTACCTGTATTATTTCTTCCTGTTCTTATCCCTTCTCCAGCCCCAGTTTTAAGGCTCAGGACCCCTGTTTCTCATAAACACCTTTCAATTTCAGCTGATCTTCCCTCTTCCCTGCCTTTCTAGGTTTGTATCGGTAGGGTTAATGTTTTCCTTCATCTCGGCTGACATGTAGCAGAATCCTTTCCCAAGGCGCCTGCTGCCTGCCGAGCCCGTTTGGCCGGCTGCTGTAGAAATGAAGGCTGTGTATCACATTTTTGTGTGTTTTACCAAAGGTTTTCTCTATCCTAGAAAACTCCTGTCTCTTATGAAATATACTGCTAGTTTAAGGGCAGAATAATATATTTACTGTAACTGTACTCAGTCGAGGAACAATTTTGCTGTAGAGATTAAATTTTTATATCATCTTGAAGAAAACCAGCTCTTTGTCAGTCTCCAGGGGATCCGATGCCTGGCCGTTTCAGCAGGAGTGGCTCAGATCTTAGCAGCTCTACGTCGTGTCTTTCTTTCCCTCTTATTCCTTCAATATAAGAGCAATACACTCCTTTTGTCCCCGAGTTCAGATATTTTGGGAGATTCTGAAAAAAAAAAATCCTGTTTTCATTTCTGAGGTACTTGTTGGGTGAATGTGGCTTAAGGATTGAGTGAAGCTCACAACTGTTTGGAGCTCTGGTCTACACTGTCCATCTAATCGTGATATAGCCTGTTACCATCTCATGAGCTTGCAAAATTCCCTAGGGAGTGAATCCACTCCAAAGATCAAGCTTTTTTGTGGGGGGATTAACGCTGTTTATCGCTACAGATAGGCTGGAGCAGGCATCAGGAGAGACTTGGCAGCGGTTCAGCGCTGCTTCTTTGGTACCTGCCCAGAATGGTAAGGGATA
Organism: Rynchops niger; assembly: GCA_013400035.1. Classification (NCBI taxonomy): domain Eukaryota; kingdom Metazoa; phylum Chordata; class Aves; order Charadriiformes; family Laridae; genus Rynchops; species Rynchops niger. The sequence continues at coordinate 394,823 of VXBH01009934.1, forward strand.
TTTGGTCTGTGACTTGGGAACAGTCCTGACTCTTTACATTTTAGCCCATTTCTTCAAGGAAATAAGCTGATGGGATCATGCTGTTGCTCATTCTTGCTCATTGTGTCTCTGTGTGTAACTTCTGGCCCTTCTGGGCCAATATAGCAGCCTTCCAGTCCCTCAAGGGGCTCCAGGAGAGCTGGGGAGGGACTCTGGAGCAGGGAGGGGAGCCATAGGACGAGGGGGACTGATATTATACTGAAAGAGGGGAGATTTAGATGAGATCTCAGGAAGAAACTCTTTGCTGTGAGGCTGGTGAGCCCCTGGCCCAGGTTGCCCAGAGAAGCTGTGGCTGCCCCATCCCTGGAGGGGTTCAAGGCCAGGTTGGACGGGGCTTGGAGCCACCTGGGCTGGTGGGAGGTGTCCCTGCCCAGGGCACGGGGTTGGAACTAGATGATCTTTAAGGTCCCTTCCAACCCAAACCATTCTATGATTCCATGATTTCAAGCAGGCTTGGCAAAGGGCTGGAGGTTTTCAAAGTGTGAAGATGCTACAAGCACGTGCTAGTAAGGCTACAGCAGAAGGCGGTGCTGGAAGCCAGCCCTGGACGCTCGTGTGTGGGGAACGACTGGCTTCAGAGGCCATGTCCCCTTTCTGCTCCTGCGTTGCCAGAGGCACTTAATTGTTCATTTGCAGTGTTACGCTTGTCCTTTGAGACCTGAATGGTGTTTCCATGAATGCTGTGAAGGGCAAACAGAGAACGGAAGGTGTATGTGCCACCTCCAGAAGCCTGTAGCTCTTGGCTCCTGACGTGGGCCAGGGCCCCACTGCAGGGACAGCGGCGTGAGTGGTGTGGGCAGGGACTGAAACGGGCGATTTGGAGATAGGTGAGATGAGTGGGAGGAAGGGGAGCTAGAGAGGAGGTACGATTGCACATGGGAGCCCTCTCTGGAAGGTGTCCGCTGGGCTCGCTCTCCCTTAGGCTTGGGAAGTGTGTGGGTGGCTCTGTGCACCCGAATGTGGGTAATGCAAAGCCCGGGGAGCTCCCTGCGAAGATGGAGCTATTCCTGAGTTCCTACCTGGGGGAAGGAACCACATGGCTGAGGATAATTTCTGAGCTTCTAGCAAACCCTTGCAGAAACGTGTCCTCCTTTGTGCAGCCCTAAAACGGGACTAGTAAAAGTGAATGAAGGAATGGATTGGCTGGTTCTGCTGTAACCATTTGTTTTCGGCCCTGCCTTTCCTGAGGCATCTTTTCAGCCAGTTGGAAGCACGTTTCTTCCTCTTCTGTTTAGACGTGAATTACCATTCTTGCCAAACGTTACTTGAATCTTGCTTTGAAGTGCCGTACGCCAAAGCGATATTCCAGCTGCGCAAATGAACCCTTCTGACAGCCCGGGCTGGAGGATGAAACGTGTAACCGGCACAGAGATGGACACGGAGGTCCTCCATGTCACATCACACCTGGGAATACTCAACTTTGTTACTGTCCCTGCAGGCGCGTTTGCTGTCCTGGGTGGCATTGAGAGAGAGGATGATGGTCTCAGGGTCGTGTCCCACCTAACACGTATGACTCGCTCACCTTAATTGATTCCTTTCGTTAAATGACACGGATTTACCTGTACTTAATGATTCAGCGTTTATAGCAGTGGAAGGACTGAGTAGTTCGTACGCAGAAATAAGGGGGAAGTTTCCACTTCTGTTCAGCCCTTCTTACAGACGTGTAGATTCAAAGTACCAATAGCAAAAGCAGTGGGGAAATGAGAAATCCGTTAAAACGAATGAAGAAAAGTGAAACCAAGCATTAAAAGCAAACTGGTAGATCCTGAGGATACCTATAGTAGAAGGACGAGCATGCTAGATGCCGTGGAAGGACTTCACAGCTCTGCATTATGGTCTTTTGGCCAAGAACTGGCATTAATGGTGGTAAGACAATTTCTTACAAGTTTTGCTAGAAACCTTTCGTAGCTAAGGTGAAAAAGAAAGAATTAAACTTCTAAAATGAATTTCTGTTGTAAAGTGTGTGTTTATAGTGGTAAAACCCTCTGCTGATGAACTGAGGAAGCCCTTTTGTCTTTTTGGCGTAACAAGGAGCGGGACGTGATCTGGGGTGCCCTGAGGGAAGGTATGCATCTACAGGTGAACCGTTCCCGAGTAGAAAAGGTCTGATTTTGATTAAGAAATAGACATTTTGACAAGACTTGTCTCTTTGTGAGAAGGTTTTTTTTTAAAAATACTGTTTTATTTCTGTTGGAGTCCGTGTCTGAAATGAAATTGGGATCTCTTCTCTTCGTAAGCAAGCTGAGGGGTGTCCCTCCAGCCCTTTGGGGTTAGGAAGTTCACGCAGCCATCTGCTGGCCTTCTGCAGGCCAGTAAGTTTCACCTTTCCCAGCTTTCTTGACTTCCTCCTCTGATGTGGCTGAGCCTAGAGATGGAAAAAGGCCGCTTGGATATCTAACCCATCCCCACCTCACAGCCAGCTGCTCCTTGCGGCTGATTTGTTATTATTGTCCTCGGATAAAATCTAATCAAGCCCAGTGCGGTCAGAGGGACTCCATCAACTCTCAGAAGCTCCCTAGCAGGGAAGGCTGTTTAGAGGTTCCTTGTCAGAAGGAATAATAATTTCTATTCGAGGCTTCAAACTGTGATTCACGTTCATAGGTGATTTTCTTACTGCCTCACAGCACTACTTTTTTGATGAAAAAAGTGTGTAAATCTGTGTCTTGTAGATGGGGAGGCAGAGTGTTTTGTCCAGAGCAATGGAAATCTGTGGTAGGTTTGGGAGCTGGACCACGCTCTTGGATCATGAAGGCCTGTGCATCACCTCGAGGTTATCGTCCCTTCAGAGGCGTCAGTGGGGACAACAGCCTGTCCTGCTCTCAAAGTCAGGGCTCCGCCATTAAAACAAAGGGGATTATACTCTGCTGTCTTTATTTAAAACAAACAAACACGCACCCCCCCCAACCCAAAAACCCAAACAAAATCATCCGTCACGTTTTTTTTTTTGTTTCTGAGAAAAAGAAGAGTGTGAGTCTCTGCTAATGAAAAATATTAAAATTCTAGGTGTCCTGTATAATAAATAATAGCATGTGCATGAACTTGGCTTCCCACAATCACCATCAAATCATCAATATAGCTCTTTTTGTGCTGCTCGTTTTGAACTTTGCTTATTTCCTTCAGCTATGCAGTTATAAATAAATAATTCCAATTCCACTTGATAAAGGTCTGGGAATGCTATACTTTAAAAGATAAGGAAGCTTTGAGGGGAAATTGTTTTTAAATCCATAACATTTGTATGCTGTTCACTGTTCATACTGAGCAAAAATTAATTCAGTTGGCAGTTAACCAACCCTATTTTATTCTTATTCTGTGTTCAACCTATCCTTCTCCTGGGGACATCTAACCTTCTATGTAATTACCTCTCTGAGAGTGGGAAGGAGGCCTAAATAACCTTCCTAACAACTGAATAAATGCACAGATCCCTGGGACAGGTTATCAGCTGGACGCTGGTGGCAGAGCTCTCAGGATCATGTGCCTGAGCCATGAAGAATTTCAAGACTTGAGTGGTTTTTGTTCCAGCTCCATTCAAATTCCATCTAGAATTTGAAATGTTTTCAGAAAATCAAAACAAAACACCCTGGATTTTCAGATTATTTTTGTTTCTTTGATAGCCTGGAAATGTCGGTGATGAATTTTAACAGTGATGGTGGCTTTTTTTTCTCTCAAGGTCTGTCCAAGTCACTTGGTCTCATTGAAGGCTATGGTGGACGTGGTAAAGGTGGGCTTCCAGCCACCCTGTCCCCTGAGGAGGAGGAGAAAGCAAAGGGACCACATGAGAAATATGGCTACAACTCCTACCTCAGTGAGAAAATTTCACTGGATCGTTCCATACCAGATTATCGTCCAACCAAGTAAGTACCGGTTGCTCCGTGAAGGAGTGCACATGTTCAGGTATCATCCACGAGCCAGGAGTGATGGTGGCTTTCATATTCTCGGGTGATACTGTTCGCTCTTCCCTCCTTATCCTTCGCAGGGCCGTGCTCAGTAATGAGCAACCGCTGTAGTTTGGCTGAAACTGAGATAGCTCACAAAGACGATTTATCAGGAAAAAGAAAGCGAGTTTTTTTTCCCGTTCTTCTCTCTCTCTCTCTCTCTATTTTCCTAAAGCAACGCGTTATTTTGGGTGGTAGTAATGCAATCAGAAGCTCACATCTGCTTTCATCAGCAAAGGGCTGTTTGCTGGAGCTATTGGCCTTTGGTATTTATTACCCAGTAAATGTGTGCAAAGACTCTCCCTTTCTCCTCCCTTGTCAGCTCCTTCATGTCCCTGGAAGACCTCCGGGGCTCTCTGGCTGCCCTCGTGCTCCTCCTGGGACGCTGCTGTGGGCTCTCCTCTTGGGGATCTGCGCAGACGCCTTTGAAGGGGCGCAGTGGCTCAGGTGGCAATATTCTTTCTCTACTATTCTTCGAGAATGACCACCTAAGATGATGGTGATGTTTACCTGCTAAGCGCCGCAGAAGAATAGACTTTAAACGAGATGCCAAATCATTTTGTTAAGAGTGTGAGAAAAGACATGCTGTAAGTTTATCTTTATGAAAGTTAATTTTAGATACGGCTAGCAACGTGTTCCTCAAAATAGGAAAGTGTCGATTTATCCAGGCCTGGAGTGAAATCCCTGATAAAAAGATGAGCTGAGAGAGATTTAGATTCTGAAAGATACGCGGCCAATGCCTGTGTCATTAGGACAGTGACAAAGCCATTGCTTGGCATCTGCAAACCATTGAAAATCACGCAGCAAGGGGATGCAGCTACATGTCTCCAGCGTACTGGCAAATTGCTAAGGATGTGAGAGCATGGGGAGCTTTTGTTCCTTCACTTCTCTGCATGCTGCATGAATTTCAAGCAGCCACTCAGAGTTTCCAAGGCTGTCAACCACTGACAACAGAAATATTTGGATGAGTTTTCAAAGGAATGGAGGCCCAGCCTCCAATTCTGCTGCCACGGTTTGTCTGGGCAAAATGAATTGCAGGAACAAATCGCACCTTTGGCTATATGATATGCAAATCCCACTACAATGACAAATCCTTGAAGTGAGACCTTCTCTAGCAGTTACCTGAGTCTGAGCTTCTTATTTTCATTTCTCATCCAGAACTCTGACTTCTAGCAGAGCCAGCATTACTTTGTGAGAATTAATTTGAGAAGTAGTGTTTTTTCAGATCTTGGGGGGGGAAGAAAAGGATCAATTCTGACATTTTTAGGTTTGCATTGTATTCTTCCTCCATGCCACTATCCGTCATTTCATGGGAGGGTGGTGGAGAGAACAGAGCAGACGCAGCAATTTACTTAAATATGCATCATTTTGGAGCCGGGCTAATACTTTGGAGAGAATTTGCGGGCACTGACTGCAGCTGCATACCTTAGCGTCTTTTATCTATGTAATAACTTCAGGAGTGTGTTTTGGTTATTGCCTTTTTTTTTTTTTTTTAGGGCTCAATTGTCTTGGTATTGTAAGAGAGCAGTTGGTCTGATTATGAAATAGTCTTGAATTTGCTGGAGGATTTAAAAAGTTTCAGCTTTTTCTACTCGTGACTTCGAGATCCATTCGCTATTTTGTGCATGCATTTTTATGGCTGGTTTTATGAAGGGTTTAATACAAACCATTTAAGTCAAGTATCCTGGTCTCTGATTAAAATAGATTCAAGTCAAAGGAAATGAGCCTAAATGGTTTTGAAATTGCAGCTTTAGTGGGGAAAAACTGTTGAAAACCCTCCAGCTGATAAGCATTACAAAGCATGTATTAGTTTTAAATATAATAGTGAAGCCTGTTTGGTTCAACTAAAGGCTGTTCAGCGTCCGGAATGCCAATGGACTCGAACTGTTCCTAGCAGCGACTGTTGCTCATGTGTTCTTTCCTTTTAATTTTCTCTTTTTTTTTTTTAGAGAAACAGATGATTGTGATCAAGTGTCACTTTCTTGAGTGCTGAGCCGTGCTGGATCAGACCTCTTAGTCCTTTTCCTGCCCTCTCTTCATAACTGTGGCCGAAGTGAAGGGGAGCAAGGGCAGTTTAGGGGAAATTTGGCACGATTTGTAACCTTTCTGTATTCAGACTCCCTGCAGCTGGTGGTCAGCATTGCTAAGGGTTCAGACACAGGTGTCCCTGCTCAGCGTGATTAGCGAGCACATGTTGGCAGTGAGGAGGCATCATGAGTCCCACCTGATGGCCTTTCCAGGCCCTGCCCAGAGGCAGCAGAGAGGACAGAGGTGAGTTTCCCTGGACAAAATGGTCCAAGAGGTGTTGGATACAGGATCGCGCTTAGGAGAAGGTAAGGTCTTTCCCAGGGCCAGGAGCAGCAGAGTACCTTGCTTGTCTTGAATTGGGGAATTGTGGTGTTTGGTTTTGGTAGTTTGGATTACCATCTTTGTTTTGGCTATAAAATGCAGTTTATTTGAGGGATTTTCTTTTCTTTTCTTTTCTTAAAAGCTGAGGCTGCTCGCCTAGGCTGGAAGGTAGAAAGTCTACCCTGCTGTTCACCACTCGAGCAGTACTGGGCTTTACGCTGGGCTGATTCCCAAAGAAGTAGCGCTGATCGTATGGACGCGTGTGTGTGGTACTGACACCATAAGGGACCTGTGCCTGGAGGACCTTAGTTTTGAGCTCATTAATACTGATCCTGGCCTTCTGCTGAGTAGGAAAGGTTGTGCTGGGTGTGCAATGCAACGTGCTTTTAGAGCGAATCGGGTAATGGTAGTACGTTTTGGCTACCGAGAAAGCTACTTCTTTGGCTAAACTAAGGGAGGACTAGCATTTTGGTGCAAGAGACCTTATTTCAAGTCTTGCTATGGAACAGTGGGGTGATGAGACAGGCATAGGCGACACACTTCTATCTTGCTTGATTAGTTTTTTGGACTTTCAGGTGAGATTTCTGCGTGTTCTGGGAAACAATTACTGCTTCTAGATTGGAAGTACCCAAAGTGCTGCCTGCAGACTGCAGGACTTTTAAACAAATCTCTAAAAAAAAAAATGAGCTCGAGAGATTTTCTGCAAAAACTGCAAAGGACAAGGCTGATCTGTGAGTTTTATTGTTGATCAATTCATGGCATTTTCTGTTTGCCTGTGAAGGTTGGGGAGAGTTTAAGACGACGTGTTGTTTTCTTTATTGAAAGTGAAGCATATTTACATGGGATCCTAAAGGCTGCTAACATTCCCCGCTTTGATACTAGATTTTATGTACCTCAGTTTTATTCTGTGATGTATGATTTTAATGGGAACCCCTCCTACACGTAGCAGGAAAATAAAAATTGCTGTGTTAGATCAGTCTGCCTGTCCATTCTCTCCAGTATCTAATCTCTGATAGTGGAATTACCAGCTGCTTCAGGTTGAAGAAATCATATTAAGGAAAACTATGAAATAATCTGCCCATCTGGTACGTTCTGTCTTCTCGATTCTCTCTCTTCAATCCTATCTAATATAAATGTGGAGTTCTCATTATCTCTTTAAAAGTCTGTTCCTTTCTGGAATCCTGCTAAGCTCCGATTCAGTGGTATTTTATGGCATTATGGGATTAAGGAGTAGATTTAAGAAAAATAATACCCACAATTGTTAGGACTATTGAATCATTGGGTGAAGATGACATATTCCTCCTGCTGTGAATCTCTCAGCAGCTGTTCTTCATGCAGGCGAGCTTCAGGATATTAAAGCGAAAAGGAAAAATGGTGTAAGTGATAAGCAACTTCCACAGCTTGATTTTTCAGAGGTTTTGAGGGCTTCCTAGCCAGGAGCCCCTACCCCTCCTCCTGCCTGCCCTCTGCGTCCTGCATATGGGTCAGGCCGAGCATGGGACACCTTTGGCGGCTGTGTCGGGAGCTTCATCTGCTCTTGTGTTTTTGCAGCATGCGCCTGGTAAAAGGTTTCTATTTACTGGCTGGACCACATGGCCTGAGAGCAGTGACCTGGGTAGAGCTGTACCATCACCTGGAAGCCATTGCGAAAGGTTAAACAGTTACGTATCACTGACTTGATTTTAATTTTTCCCAGTGGTGTGTTTGGGGGTTGAGTCACAGTCACTACACTCAAGCGTCTCAAGTGGCTGAATCACCTGTTTATTTCTGTAGCTGCCTTCCTTGGGAGCCTGGGAGCAATTGGGCTTTTTAGCACCATCTGGCTTTAGCTGGTTTTATTACCAGAGATTTCTGTGTAGCAGCTAGTTGAGAGTCTTTCTCTGGGATATAGAATCATTTAGGTTGGAAAAGGCCCTTAAGATCATCAAGTCCAAGTGTTCACCTAGCGTACTGGAAAAGACAGTTTAGAAAAGACTTTGGGTTGTTCTTTGACAACTTGATTAACTAAGTACTAAATCCGTTCTTGATTTTATTTTTATTTAAAGTGGTCTGCGTGTGCCCCTTGGGGGCTCTCAGCATGTCCATACTGGGTGCTAGAACATATCCTGGGGTGGAGGGAGCAAGCTCTAGCGGGAGGCACTGCTCCCTTTGGGGTCTCTCCCTAGCCCTGGAGAGCCCCTTGCCTTCCGCCCTGGGGCTGCCTTTGGGTCTCAGCCTCCACTCGGGTTACTGGGGTGTTGCAGGGCCAAAGAGTTGGAATTTGGTTTTATAATCAAAAGTGAGTACATCTCTGGAAAGTCACGAACATGGATGTGACTTGGATCAGGACTTATATCAGGACTGTCCAGGAGGATGGAGACCTGTAATTCAGTCTCCTGCCTGTGAGACCACACCTGCCTTCACATCTCTCTTGTGCTGGACCCAAGACGTTCTCGTCCTGTGCTGGCCGTGTCTGCTCTCAGGGCTTGCCCTGCAGACTCCAAGACCCGCAGTGTTTTGTGCCGTGAGGCTCAACCCGTGGTTGGCTCTGATGGGGGCCCAGGACAGTCTCCGTCGGTTTCGTTTGCTATCGTATTTATTTATTTTCTTGTTAAGAAGAACAAATCTCTTTCACTATGGAAATAACTAAAAAGACCTGGCTTGGCAGGTGCCTTCGTCTCAGTTTTCTCTTGTACCAAGGTACCGGAATGAGATACTTTCTCAGCCCCTATCATGACTTTGGCAGGAGACTGCCCTGGATGCTGTTTCATACCTCTGGCATCGCATTTGTCTTAGTGGCATGTTTTTCCCCCAGAATAGAAGGCATACAACCTCCTTCAAGCTTTGCTTGGAACAAAATGCTTTTTGCCTTTCCCCCCTGCCCAAACGAGCGTATTCTTTTTGATAGATGGCGGTGGACATTTGCAAATATTACCGCATCAAGTGAGGGTGCTCTTTATTGTTGGTTTCCTCAAGCTTTGAGTAGCTGGAACATTCCTGGAGTCACTCGTTTGTGATATTATGCCAGTTACTTAGTCGTGTCCTGCCCTAGGGTGTTTAGCCAGGCTTGATGAAATGAGGCGAGGGAGGAGGACAGCGCTTAAAAAGACCAAAACAAACCATTTGAATTATGCTGGTGATATTTGCTGGGAAATAGAGTTTCGTGACTGTTTATTTGTAGTCATTGCTATTTATTGCAAACAAAGGGGGTCAAAACAGCTCTTTTCTCTCTTGCATGCACAATACGTTATTTTACCTCTTGCGAAGAGGTTTTTGGTTTGTTTTTGTTTTTCAATCCTACGTACAAACAATAGGAAGGAAAAGAGGCAGGATGCGGTGATTTTTCTTTGTCAATTAACTGAAGGAAAAAGTAGTGAGGAATCAAGACAGCGTAAGAAGGAAAAGAAACGTGACTCTTGGATGTGAAATGGTGTCTGAATAGCTTGTGGGAGCGCATTAAAGGATGCTTTCATCTCTAGGAAAAAGTCAGAACTAGTTGTGTATCTTCCCTCCTGCCAGATAGTTGTGGTCTGACCCAGTGTTGTGTGAAAAACGGTCTTGCCCTTGGCTTTTTATGGCTTAAGCCATAAAAAAGGCAAAGTAATATTTTCCAATACTTGGAAACATGCCACCTGAAAATTTTCTGGGAGAGCAAGTAAAGAAATCAAGCAGTAAGTGTCAGTGTCAAAGCTCTGGCATAAAGGGAACGTGCCTCAGAACACGGCTCACCAGAACTAGATCAGTTTTGCAGGTCAGGGACAGGGTGCTGGATGTTTTCTATCCGTGCACGCCACCCTGCCCAGTCTCGCCCGTCTCTCCGGGTTTAGCAATTTTTATTCTGCCAGGCTGCACGTGCTCCTGGTGCTCTCCGAAGGAACGCTTGAGGTTGTGCTGAGCCTGTCCCCTCTCTGCCCTGATAGGGATAGGAAGGCACTTGCAAACCCAGCTTCAGACCTGAAATGGTTTGGTTTTTCTTTCTCCGACATCACCGAGGCACTTGGGATCTGAAGATCCTGGCGCCGGGGAGGCCCTGTGTACCACCTGCCTCCCCAGGGACGGCGCTGCGGCTTTTGGTGACTTTCGGGTGGTTTGCACGAGAGGAAAAAGCTGATTTATTGTTGCGTTGCTTTTCTAGCACTAATGCAAACCAGCGTGCCATTGAATAAATACTGGTATTGATCTTTATTCCTCCGAGTATACCCATATGCGTGTATGGAGATTGTTACTGGACTTCCAGTAATTCTTTTTCTTAAAAACTGGGCAAGTAAAGTCCCTAAAGACACACTTTTCCACCCGTGCTTGGTATTTGCTGATTGTTTTTTGTGCCTGCTGCTGTGTTCCTGGGAGGCGGCTCCGTGCCCGCGGCAGCGTGGTGCCTGGTACACGCGGGCGGGCAGGGTTGGCTCCAGAGAGCTATGGAAAATCGGTGTAGAGCTGAAAGTGTCTGACTGCCTATTGACGAGGTTGGGGGGGTTTATTTTTTATTTCTAATTTGGATTTAGACAGAGACGCAGGACAATGTCCTTTTTTTTTTTTTTTTCTCTCCCCCTTTTTTTTTTCTTTGGGGTAAAGGTCATTGAAGTCTACTTTGTCTGACAACTCTGCGTGCTCTGTGTGGAGTCAGAAGTGTGTCAAAAACCTTCGGTGCTTAGAAGTCCCAATGTCTTCTTCAGGCTCAGTCATTAATAAACTGCTTTGGGGAAAGCAGCCCTAGAGCTTGTTCCGTTTAGTGGCTGTTAGGGCATTCCCTTACTACTGTTATGCTGCGTAGCGTGATCTTAAAGCGCTGTGACCGTGGATTTCTATACACGGTACCTAATATTTTATTTTTTTTTTTTATGCAGTAGACTCCACTAATTGTCAATTTTCCTTTCCTGACTATGAAATTATTTCCTATTCTTATAAATTTGGAAGGTGATGCCTCAGGGAAGACATCTCTCGGTGAAGTGTGCTATAAAACGCTTACTAATGTAAACATAAGTATTAAGTGCACGCTTTGGCAGAGGATGGGATTAGTATAATTTAACAACTTGCTTTTGTGCTCTTCTGAACTCCAGCAATGAAAAATACCTGTGTTATCATCAATACTTCCGACTAAACTGTACTTATGAAAATAAATGAAACAAATTAAGCTTTGGATACACTTCTTTTAAGTTGGCTTCCAAAGAAATCAAAGCTGGTGTGTTTGTGCTTCCATGTATTGGAGGGAGCTTTTCGATTGCCGCGGGAGGTTTTTAAATGGGTTGCATATTCACAAGGCGTGAGTCAAACCCCGGTGTCCGACAGCGTTGGTTCTGAGCTCGTTTATTGAGTTTTCCGGTGTCCGAGGTGGGCTGGCCTGCTGCCGGAGGGCTGGTGCCTGGAGCTGCCGCTCGCTGGGGGGGTAACCCGGGGCAGGGGGTGAGCATGGCCTGCAGTCCACGGCTTGTTTCCGAGCGCGGAGCATGAATCCTTTGAAATATGTAGAGTTCATTACTGAATCTTCCTCCTCTTCTCCTGCCTGCTGTCCCCAAATCCTGGCTGTTCAACAAATCCTAGACCGAGGATCTCCCAATAACTCTCTTTTTTCTTCATCGCTGTGGGGGAGATGGCGGGGGGGTGGGTGTGACACTCGGAATTGCTCTGGCTTTTACGTCCCTTCGATGTGTCTGAACAAGAGCCCCTCGCAAAAACAAATCCTGTTCTGCACATTCTGGTTTTACAACTGAGACCGTTTCTTGTTTGAACTTGCTGAGTAAGTCATCTGCATTTAGAAATGCCTGTGTATCCCGAAGTATTTAAATTGTAACTGAGTATTTTTGATACCCTACGTCTGAAATATAAAGCATAACTGAAAAATAGTTACTGGAAGTAAGGGAGGTGCTTTGAAAAACAAGTTTAGTGGGGAAATGTGAGAAGTTTTAGGTCTTTAATCATCAGAAATGGTTTATGAGAAGCCTGTGTTCTGAAGCTATAAACACTGGAGCGTACCAGGCAGCATAAGGTCTTTTAAGATGCTTGGGTAATAGAAAAAGGTTTGCTTTTCCATCTGCTTCATAGGGTAGACACAATTGATTTAATATTGATAATCCCTTTTGCAGGAAGACATGTGCAACTGAATCAGCAAAATACCAACTAAAATAAGCAATCAATGAATGGCGCGTGATTAGGAAGTGGCAATGTGAATAGCAGCCTCAACACTTGCTTTCTTTTAAGCTTGTTCATAATCTTTACAAAAACCAAATGAAGATCGATTCGTTTCCTGGGGAAGCTTTATGGTTTTTTGTGAGGAGGACGTGAATGAAGCTTGTTTGAGATCAATAGCTGTAGTTTATGGAATGGCTTGTCCCCAGATCAGAAGGATATGCGAGGTTTTCCCTTTCCTGCAGAGATTTAAAGACAAAGAGCAATGAGTAATCGCTGAGAAGCAATCTGCAGGACCGCGTTAAGGAAACTGGAGTTGCGGGTGCTTGAACCTGCGGGTGTGCGTTCACGCGCACCACGTGTGTGTAGACAGCAGAAGACTGTAACGTGATTTAGAACGCATTGTATTCCAAGCAGGGTGCTTCGCAGCCCGGTCACCAGTAAATCATTCCAGCCCATCAGTGCGCCATTGATACATAAGAATTTAGCTCCCGGGTTTTCAGCTGCATCGATAGGAAGTACGCATTAGTTTTCCGTGGCCAAGCAGAGGGTGTGCTGGGCCAGGAGGGGATCTGGGAATAGCTGCCGGCGGAAACGAAAAGCCAAGTCTGGGATGTGTATCGATGTGTGAAGTTCGGCTGCGCAGGTGGGAGGAGATTTTGTGTGTTAGGTCCCGTGGGAAGCGGGTAAAAGTCAGTCGGTGTTCCTAAGGTGAGGAGGAAAGGGAAGAAGATTCCTGAATTTTCCTGCTGTGGGGTTTTCAGGCACGGACCCAACCTTCTGGTCTGTATAAATCAATGGCAAATATTGTATTGGGAAGGTGCAGACTATGTGCGTGTCACTGTATGGATGCCGTTCGTGTTTTGTGTCTGTCGACATCAAGTATGTCATGGTCTGGGCAGCCTAAAAATGCCTGTAACAAGGCGGTCTGTGCCTCCAGCCTGGGGTTGCTGTTACACATCTGGCTGGCTCCTTTGGGGCTGGGGGCGGTGGCAGGGCGAGAAGGGAGCTGACTGCACGTGTGTCAGGCCTTAGGCACTCCGCTTAGTGGCTATGTTGTGGCAGCAAACAAATTTATAGCCTTAAATCACATCCTCTGGGTTCAAGTCATAGCAGAAGACTTTGTAAAGCGCCGGTGCTTGGTAGTTGCGTGTCAGTTGTCGTTTGGGTCTCTGCGGATAAAGTGATGCATTGAGTGGGCACAACAAAACAGGGGTGATGCCCAGCTCACGGGGCATCTCCATCTCGTCACAGAAAATTATCGAAGGGGTTTGGTTTTTTTGGGGGGCGGTCTGCGGCTTTTTTTTTTTGT
>VXBH01009934.1:408594-421017 GCA_013400035.1 Rynchops niger
TTTTTGGTTGGTTTTTTCTTTTTTTTCTTTCTTTTTTCCTTAACCCTGTAGCAGTTCAGCTCATTTGGCTGGCTGTATTGGATCAGCTCCCTCCCTACCCTGCTGAGCAGGTGTTTAAATGGTGCTACTGTTTTGCACTGGGCTAAACTGCGTGACCTTTTTCCTGGTACGCTCGGGCTCGGAGTTGGTTAGCTTTGGTCTCCCAGTTTTGTCTCTCTTGTATTTTGTTTTGGCAGAGGTGGAGGATGCAACCTGTACCGCTAGAAAAGCCATACAGGAGCAAATTTCCCCGTCGTGTAGCAGCGGTGGTGTGGAGCTTCATCTGGGGAATAAAGGGAAACTTCTGGCACGTTGGAGTGCGTGCTTGGCCTTTCGCATTTATTGCACCAGGAAAAAAAGAAGTTGCATGAAAAACTCGAGTACAGACGGTGTGGCCAGTCATTGCTTTTGAACTCCATCACGACCTGCTGGTGTGGTCTTCAAGTTTATTCACCTCTCCGCGCCTAATGTCCCCTACCATTTAGCAGGCACCAATATTTATAGCCAGTTAATTGGATTCAGTTAACTAGTACCTGAAATTGGAATACGAGTAGAAATGCAAATCAAAATCAGCCCCAACCTCTGGGTTTTTTTACCATTTTGATATTCCTGGTGACGTGGGGTTTGTTTTTTCTTTTTTTTGAAATGAAGTGGTACGTATGTCTTCCCAAACGGTGTGTGAGCGTGACCTCGGTGAGCAGCCTGCGCCGCATGGGTGGGTGGTAGTGGTGCCAGCTCTGTGATGCTGGGATGGTGGAACTCTCCTGGTGTCCCTTCTACCATGCGGAAGTTTGCCAGACAGGGCTGAGCTAATTCTGAGGTTAGGTAAAACTTATACAGTGATTTCTGTACATAACAGAAAAGGTTTAGAAAACTATTTGTCTTCCCAGTTCATAAACCTGTCAGCAGAGTGGATCTGTTATTACAAAGAAAAAAAAAAAAAACTATCTCTACAATCAGTTGTGCCTTTTAAGTTCATCATTTTTATACTCGCTGTTCCAGCAATGGCATTGTTCCACCCCGTCTTCCAGGCAGCACAAGCGTTGGCCACTTTTCTTATTCATTGCCCTAAGTATGTACTGGGGATGTCAAAATCTTGAATTCCCATGATATCTATTCTAGTAAGGTGCTCCTAAGGTAAGGCTATATAGCATGGATTTCATTTTAAATTTGGCAGGTAAGGCCCACAGCTGGGACAGTTTTACACCAACCTACCTGAGCAGAGCTGTGAACTTGTTGGTAGAGCTTGCTGGTGTGATGGTCACCCTGAAGGCACTGGCCTGGGAGGCTGTGACGGGAGGGGAGAGGCTCACTTCGCTGGACGTGCCCATCTGAACGTTCAGTCCAGGTCTGCCTGTGATCAAGGGGGAAAATCAGGCACTTCCACCTGCCCCAAAAAGAGCTGCGTCAGTCTGTTATACCAGACAGTAATATACTTTTACCTTGGGTGCAATAAATTGTCTTTGGCAGTGTCAGAGTCTCTTCACTGACCTCGAAGGGAGCTTCAGCTTCTACCTTAGACTAGATGGCTCTTAATTAGCCACATCCAGCATTGTGTCTACATGACAGGCTACGTGGGTAGCAGATGCCTGTAATAGAGGATGTCAAAACATAGAGTGTTAATTTACCATTTTGCATTCTTGCCTTTCAGTCCGTGATCTCTGAGCAGTTACAAGCTTGTAACTGTTGAGGCTTTGGTTGCCCCTGTGTAACAGAGTCAGCATTCCTCTGCTCGACGGCGCTGGCTGCGTGGGGCTGGTCCCTCCCTGGGGGAAACCCGGGGGCTGCTCAGCGGTTTGGTGATGAAGGCGAGAGCAGACCTGGCATCGCAGCCTGATAGCTCTGCATCTGCCCCACGTAGGAGGTCAGGGTGCTTCTTGCTTTGATGTGATGATGCCCGCCTGTGCAAAATGCTATAGACAGCCATTTTCAAAGCCTGTTCCTTCAGTCCATGCCTATTTTGTCATTATTCAGCATACAGCTCTGTTTGGAGGGGGGACTGTTTTAAAACAAACAGACAAAAAGTGTTCTTAAGCTTCCTCCCTGTCTGATGCGCTCTGCCTGGGATGGCAGAAGGGCCAACAGAGGGGCAGAGACATTGCAGCAAGACCTTGGGTTTTGTTCCCAAACCCCACTGGCCTCCTTCCACCTTGGGGCTGACCACTTAATTTCTGCATTTTCTCATTTGGAGCAATCACAGAAGCACAGAATGGTGGGGGTTGGAAGGGCCCTCTGGAGATCCCCCAGTCCCACCCCCTGCCAGAGCAGGGTCACCCAGAGCAGGTCCCACAGGAACGCGTCCAGGCGGGGTTGGGATGTCTCCAGAGACGGAGACTCCCCCACCTCTCTGGGCAGCCTGTGCCAGGGCTCTGCCACCCTCACAGCAAAGAAGTTCCTCCTCATGGTTAGGTGGAACTTCCTATGCTCAAGTTTGTGCCCATTGCCCCTTGTCCTGTCCCCGGGCACCACTGAGAAGAGCCTGGCCCCATCCTCTTGCCCCCCGCCCTTTGGATATTGCTGAGCATCGATGAGATCCCTCTCAGTCTGCTCCTCTCCAGCTGAACAGCCCCCGGGCTCTCGGCCTTTCCTCAGCACAGAGATGCTCCGGGCCCTTGATAATCTTAATTTTGAACAAAGTCATGTGGTGCTGAAGTCATTCATGCCTCAGTGAAGGAGAGAGCCGCCTCCTTCTCCTCAAGGCTCTCGACAAACTGAGAGTCCCCAGCTCTGCTGTGGATGTTCACGGTGTCCAGATATGTCCAGGAGTGGCCCTGAGGGAGACACATTCACCTCCTTGCAACATGGTCACACAGGGCAAAGGCATGTCTAGCCCGAACGTGCCATAGTGTGTTTTGTCACTGTGGGACCGATGAGGAGCAGGCAAAGAGCCTGGGGGCTCCAGGCAAGAAGCAGAAGCAGTGGATGTCGTTACTTGCACTGTCCTGAAAAGTATGGACCTGGTGATGGGCACCCAAAGGCTGGCTGTGGGCTTATAAACCACACTGTCTGTTAACCTGCTCTTGGGACCCTGCTGCACCAAGAGTCCTGATGATCCGTCTATAATGGGGTAAAATCGTTGGTATGTTGTTTGGGGAGCGCTCTGAAAGCGCAGTTTGGGGAACCGAAGGGTCAGGGCATCCTAGGCACTGAGAGGTGTATTGGTAAATCTTTTAGTTGCAAGATAATGTTTGCTCCAGCTTGCCTTTACGAGAGCGTAGTGAAACGGTAATCTACATGATAGTAATTTTGGGGAGAATTCCACTTAAATGGGCAGAAATTCTTACTAAGTTGTCTCTTATGCACCCTTAGCTTTAAGGTTGCAGTTCCATATGTCATTGTAGGAAAGGCATTTAAAAATTTACGAGCTTATTAGGTTGAACTCTTTCTCTGCTCCTGAACTACGTTTTATGGGAAAATCTACAAAATCCTGCAAAAGCTGTGACAACGTAGTTGAGCACTTTCATGACGCTAACAGTGGTTTTAAGGACAGTAAGTAACAAGAATCATTTATTCTACTAATCAAAAGAATATTTACCTATTTAAATATTCAAACCCTCAAGCCTTGTTGAAGAATGAAATGTCAGGAAGGGATAAGCTCCTGATAAGAATGTTAGCTGGATTTATTTTGTGTGATAGCCGGCAAAGAAGTGATTGATAACTATATTTCAGGAGCAAGATTGGGGAACTACAGGGTGCTCAGAATTAAAAATAAAAAATGGGGGCAGGGGGGGCATCTCGCCGCTCTCATACGTAGGAGAGGAGGAAATCTTTGAAAACGCATCATCAGGATCTTTTATGAAGAAGTGTGGTTTCCATAATCAGAACCACTGAAGCCTTTGTCGTCTTCCATGGGCACGTAGGATCTGTGTTCCTTTGTCCATTTTGCGCCGCCATACAACTGGCACAGATTTTCATGCCCAACTATTTCTGTCTGCCCAGTTCATCAGCGTTTATTGTGGCTGATCACAGAAAACAGCTGGAGAGGCGTCCAGTGAACTCCCGTTAGTAGCTATAGTGGTAGCTTGGTAGGACGTGGGAGCAGCATAGAGCCCTAAAGACCTGGGGCGTTCTGCAGGCCATGGGTGGTCACCCTTCCCCGTGGGGTTTCCTGCTGTTGGCAATTCAAAAAGGCATGTCACCTTCATGCAGCGTGGGAGAATTGTGTCCTGGACAGCCCTAAAGGGCGCTGTTTCTCCCAAGATGAGTAATAGCGTAGTGTCAAAGCTCATGACGATGTAGCTGTTAAACAGATACACTGGTCATCGGTCAGCCCGCGCACCCGCCGAGGCTAGGACAGGGCTTCTGCTCCTGAGACCTTCTGCCGTGTGGCACCAGAAGCAGTGGGTCCAATCCCTGCACGTGGCCGTCAGTGTGTTCCCTAACTGAAGATCTTAACACAGTGCTGTGTGCTTCCAAAAATTATCTCATATGATGGTGGCCTACCCTTACCTGTGCCAGACATTAGTCAGACCAATTAAATTTTTCCAGTGGCTAAGAAGCAGCCGGCTGTTATTCTGTTGACGTTTTCTCTTGTGTGTGTTTTTCATACTTGACATCCATCCAAAGCAGAGCAGAGCCTGGCCACCCTGCTTGTAACAGGGACGCTATGTCTAGTGTCCTTCGTGTGTTGGGTTAGAGGGATGGGGAATCTTGGCGGCTTTGTGCTGAAGGAATGACACAAAGCAATGGGTAGGCCAGGGAAGGCTGAACGTCAATGGGGAGAAAGGAAGAAAATCTTACTCTAACGTGATATCAAGGTTTTAAAGTAGAGTTCTACGTCCCTGGTCTGACAGTAATTCATTTTTTGGTGGTTGTGGGTGTTATTCTGCACCACCTCTTCAGCTGGCAAGTAGTGACCGTTCCTGTGCTGGTGGAAGTGGGAAACTGAAATCCTGCACCACGTTTAAGCCTTCAACTAGGATGTGCTACTTCTCTCATAACATCAACCGTTACCTTGCACTGATGTTCAAAACGAGTGGATCTCATTTGGTGCTGTTGCACAGGGTGGGACTTTGCGTTTTGGGGGTTTTCAGCATGGTGGTGTCCTTTCCTGCTATGCACAGCACATACAAAGTGTTGCTAGCTGCTCTTGGCTATCGATAGAATTCTCCTGTGCTTTGTGGAGAACTGAACACTCTGTTGCCACGTGGCGATCGTGGGTGTGTGGACACCGTCCCCGTGTGCTCTGCTGGCTGCTGGTGGTGGTACGGGGCAGGGATGTGTGCTGCTTTGAGGTGAACAAATCACGATGTAACTCCCTGAATTCTTCCTGTTCCTGCCGGGACCAGCTCCACTCTTTCTGTGACACGGGCTTAGGAGGTGTTTTCCTCTGATGTTTGCAGTGATGGCACCTGAGCCCGGCCTGCGGTGGCTGATTTCCCTTTGCTGCCTTTCTGCCTTGCATATATTTATCTTGAAAACAGCGTCATCAGTCCTGGAGCAGTTGAACGAGGGGAGTGCTGATGCCGTAGCCCATGGCGAGCTGCCCGGACTCGGAGGTCACAGCTCAGTCCCGCTCTGTGTCCACACCTGGGAGAGGAGCATGGGATCTGCTTGTGCAGACGTCAATGGTTTCCGAGGTGCCCCTCGGGACCACTCCTGCTGCTGCTGCTGACCGAGGACGGCTTCACTGCCAAGGCAGGGGCTGGGCTGCCTTGCTGCTGGTCTGTGCTGGAGCCGCGATGCCCGGTTTGCTCCTGCCAGAGCATGGCATGCCTGTCAGACACGCTGGCATGTTGGTGTTGGATCGGGGACCTCCTCTCCAGCTTGTTTGGGAAGGGCCTCAAACCAAGGGCAGGCAAGCGATGGGGGGCTGGGGAGGCCTGTTCTTCCTCTTATTATGTTGTAGGACCGTACAGATAGAGCTGCACTGCCTTTGGCTTTCCCTCCGTCTTTGTTGTTCTTCAGTTACTGGGTAGATGTGTGTTTCAAAGTGAAAATGCAGCTTGGGGGAAGATGGTTGTTCCCTCTCCTGGCTCTGGTGTGGCTTCTGCTCTCTGGTTTAGACACTGCGGTCTTGCCCAGGACCCCTGGGTGTTGCCTTTTCCCTTGTGCCATAGGGCGTGTTTGAGGGCGTCCTTTTACGAGAAGGTTTTCATAGCACTCTACAACGGTTTGGGTTGGAAGGGACCTTAAAGCCCCCCCAGTGCCACCCTGGGCAGGGACACCTCCCACCAGCTCAGGTTGCTCCAAGCCCCGTCCAACCTGGCCTTGAACCCCTCCAGGGATGGGGCAGCCACAGCTTCTCTGGGCAACCTGTTCCAAAACTGTTTTGTTTTTCATTGGCATTTCTTGAATTTTCCGTTTGGCTTCACTTGCTGTTGTGTTGGTGTCCCAGACAGTAAGGAGCCAGGTTGAGGGTTTGTGCTGCTGGGGCTGTGGTGGAGATCAGTTTTGGGGCATTCGTGTGCAGACCAAAGGGTGAATGGCCGAATCTGCAAGTAGAGCCTCAGCTTTTGCTCCAAACTGTGCCTTGGGCAGGTCTGAGGTGGCGCCAGCCTGCAGGAAAACAGCTCATGGCAAAATGTTTTGTCTGTGTGCTTCCATACAATGCGAAAATGCATCTCAAAACAGGTGGTGAGACTGTTTTGCCCAGGTGTTTTAAAGCACGGGGGGTGCGAGGTTAGGTTTTTCTCTACCTCGCTTAAAACTGTGATTTTTTTAAAAACGTCATCAGTTTTCTGAGTCTGCAGCAGCAGATACTTTTCCTTCAACAGTGTTTTTCTAATACTCTTTACCGCCCGGTACTCCTCCCAATTTGTCTCCCTTTGGATCTTGACACCCAACCTCTGCGCGTTGTTGCACCCCCATCCCTCAGCTGGAGGGACGGCTTCAGGCTGGGTGACGGGCATTAGCAATGATGTATTAGAAATATGTCATTAGGAAAATGAGGTTACTGATGGATCGTTTTCAGATAGCCTGTTGAAGCCTGGTTTTTATCTAGATTCAAGTATTACCTTTAAAGCATTGGATGTATTTGAAAACCAGGGCACATCTGACCAAAGTAGGCTTTTCAAATTTATGGAGTTCTGCCTCCTCACTGGAAATGAGGACAGCTATACTTTTTGCTTAATGGTATTTCATCTCCATGTAAAAGTTTGGTAGACATATTTATGTTGAAATCAGGGGAAAGGAAGCAGTACAAAAGGCACAAATTAGGAAAAGGGTGACGGTCTTGAAGATTCGAGGTTCTGAGCAAAATAGATGTGTGCGTGCTGTCAGGAGTGGTTGGCATGAGTGAGGCGTGTTGCGGAAGGGGGAAGAGGATACAGGTATAATCTTTGATTAGTGATTACTGGATGTGTCAGTGTTAGCAGTATTTCTGCTTTGTGATCGGGGGAGGAAAGCAAGCTGCAGGGCTGTCTGTCCAGCTCCTCTCTGGACTAATATCTGAATGCTGTGGCTCACCTTTTCCCAAGCGTGAGACCTGTTGTCTGTGGTTATGGACTTTGAATGAATATAATGCATTATAATGCAGTATTATCTCTTTTATTAAATTGCCCCNAGGGCAGGCAAGCGATGGGGGGCTGGGGAGGCCTGTTCTTCCTCTTATTATGTTGTAGGACCGTACAGATAGAGCTGCACTGCCTTTGGCTTTCCCTCCGTCTTTGTTGTTCTTCAGTTACTGGGTAGATGTGTGTTTCAAAGTGAAAATGCAGCTTGGGGGAAGATGGTTGTTCCCTCTCCTGGCTCTGGTGTGGCTTCTGCTCTCTGGTTTAGACACTGCGGTCTTGCCCAGGACCCCTGGGTGTTGCCTTTTCCCTTGTGCCATAGGGCGTGTTTGAGGCTTCCTTTTACAAGAAGGTTTTCATAGCACTCTACAACGGTTTGGGTTGGAAGGGACCTTAAAGCCCCCCCAGTGCCACCCTGGGCAGGGACACCTCCCACCAGCTCAGGTTGCTCCAAGCCCCGTCCAACCTGGCCTTGAACCCCTCCAGGGATGGGGCAGCCACAGCTTCTCTGGGCAACCTGTTCCAAAACTGTTTTGTTTTTCATTGGCATTTCTTGAATTTTCCGTTTGGCTTCACTTGCTGTTGTGTTGGTGTCCCAGACAGTAAGGAGCCAGGTTGAGGGTTTGTGCTGCTGGGGCTGTGGTGGAGATCAGTTTTGGGGCATTCGTGTGCAGACCAAAGGGTGAATGGCCGAATCTGCAAGTAGAGCCTCAGCTTTTGCTCCAAACTGTGCCTTGGGCAGGTCTGAGGTGGCGCCAGCCTGCAGGAAAACAGCTCATGGCAAAATGTTTTGTCTGTGTGCTTCCATACAATGCGAAAATGCATCTCAAAACAGGTGGTGAGACTGTTTTGCCCAGGTGTTTTAAAGCACGGGGGGTGCGAGGTTAGGTTTTTCTCTACCTCGCTTAAAACTGTGATTTTTTTAAAAACGTCATCAGTTTTCTGAGTCTGCAGCAGCAGATACTTTTCCTTCAACAGTGTTTTTCTAATACTCTTTACCGCCCGGTACTCCTCCCAATTTGTCTCCCTTTGGATCTTGACACCCAACCTCTGTGCGTTGTTGCACCCCCATCCCTCAGCTGGAGGGACGGCTTCAGGCTGGGTGACGGGCATTAGCAATGATGTATTAGAAATATGTCATTAGGAAAATGAGGTTACTGATGGATCGTTTTCAGATAGCCTGTTGAAGCCTGGTTTTTATCTAGATTCAAGTATTACCTTTAAAGCATTGGATGTATTTGAAAACCAGGGCACATCTGACCAAAGTAGGCTTTTCAAATTTATGGAGTTCTGCCTCCTCACTGGAAATGAGGACAGCTATACTTTTTGCTTAATGGTATTTCATCTCCATGTAAAAGTTTGGTAGACATATTTATGTTGAAATCAGGGGAAAGGAAGCAGTACAAAAGGCACAAATTAGGAAAAGGGTGACGGTCTTGAAGATTCGAGGTTCTGAGCAAAATAGATGTGTGCGTGCTGTCAGGAGTGGTTGGCATGAGTGAGGCGTGTTGCGGAAGGGGGAAGAGGATACAGGTATAATCTTTGATTAGTGATTACTGGATGTGTCAGTGTTAGCAGTATTTCTGCTTTGTGATCGGGGGAGGAAAGCAAGCTGCAGGGCTGTCTGTCCAGCTCCTATCTGGACTAATATCTGAATGCTGTGGCTCACTTTTTCCCAAGCGTGAGACCTGTTGTCTGTGGTTATGGACTTTGAAAGAATATAATGCATTATAATGCAGTATTATCTCTTTTATTAAATTGCCCCCTTTTTTTTTTTTTTCGGTGGAAGGTGCTACCTGAGGGCACCTGTTGTCCATAGGAGAAGATGCACCATACACAGTCTGGCAAGTCACGCCGTCGGCACAGCAGTCCTCGTCAGTTCTGTGCCAGCGTGGTTGGATCTGGAGCTGGAGGATCAGACAAGTGGGAGGTTGTTTTGTCCTGGAATGGTCCGTGTTGTTCATCAGCTGCGCTCATTAGTGCTGATAAATGGCTTGTGCTGGGGGAGTGACGGTACAGAAACCATCCGAGTCCGGCTCTCAGTTGCCGCTGGACAGTGTGATTCGAGGCGGTTGATGGAAATGGCTCTGCGCCCCAGAAGACAGTTGATAGGTATTAATCGAGTAATAGAGTGGCTCATGTTAAATCACTGAGCAGGAAGAAGTGTTTTTTAAATGTTACTTGCCATTTTCTGGCCTCTCTGTGCTCCAGCAGCGCTTGCCGTGATTCCAGGTTATTTTTCTGCCGTGGGATCGCGAAGCAGTAAATGATATGATATCCCTTTTTCTGTTACTGAGACAGCCACTAAACATCCTAATCTCACTTGCTGCACTGAAGAGCAGATTTACAGCTGCGTGGTGAGCGTAAAACAAATGGTCGGAGGATTCAAAGGCAGACTCCTGCAGCAGACAAGCATACGTGGTAGCAAAACTTGATTATTTTTATTTTTTTGGTGTGTTTTGAAATTGGCTGACGTGATTAATACCGCCTGATGTATGTCAAGCTGTTCAGCATAAACTCAGACATATTTCCCCTTCCCCCATCTCCCCTTCTCATCCTTCATTTGTTTCTGAATGGCTTCGTACATAAAGGAGTAACTGCAAGGAATTCACAGTTAAAAATGTCCTCCGGAAATATATTTTATTTTTTTATGTGTTAACCTTGCACATTCTCCTGATTGCAGACTTGGGCTTCACGTAGAATAAATGTCTTGGACCTGGGAAAAGTGTCAGTGTCCACAGTCCAGGAGTGCCGTGGCCTCTGCGCTCGGCCGCATCCCTGGCTCCCTGCGGGGTCGAGGGGGAGGACGCGGGGAGCTGGTCCATGGACGTGCCAGGCGGAGGTTTACGCTGGTCCCATGTCCGTGGTTGGTCCATCAGCCTGTTCCTGAAGTGAAAAAAGCTGCGTCTGAGCCTTGGACCGAGGATGGAGTAAAGCCCCTTTCTCCCCTGTTTAAGGACAAGTGACGCTTCTCAACGCGAGCTCCTTAAATTAAGCCCGGTGCCACACGTTAGGAGGGTTTCTCCAGCCTCTCAAAACTTACAGAGAGTTTTGTGAGCGTGATTTAATGGGACGTAGTCAAGCATGATTTAATGGGACATAAAACGCCTCTTACTCTGATACCCCATTGATCTAAATGAGAGACAAAACTGTAAGGTATCTGTTTCTTTTTGCTATTGATTCATGTTTTTTTTTTTAAATAAATCCTGCAAGCAGGTGCCAGCCTACATTTAACTGGAGAGAGCAGGATTTAGTGGGGAAAATGTAATTGTGTAACCTGCACTAATTAGTTTACAGGTGTTGGCAAGTAAGTAGTGTTCTGTGCTTTACCAGTCCAGTGTTTCTCATCTAGCAAAGAGGGGATTGTGAGGGATCAGCTGGAGATGGCTTCAATTTTCTCCAGTCAGAAGTGTTTTGAGCTGAAGAAGGCCAGGTATTGCCCGTTTGTAAACTGCACGGTGCCTCTGCTGGGCAGCGCGGCCTGGGCTCCGCTGCGGGTCTGCCCTGGGCTGATGAGCACGTGGTAAACGAGGAGGCAAAAGTTGCCGAGACAGCCTTTTTGTAATGATGAAAAACTGAAAGTGGGCAAATTTCCGTTTAAAATGAGGTGCTGGTCTTTAACCCTATGGGTAACGTATCACTGACAACAACCCGAATGTATCGTGGTGGTCTCTGTGTTGTATTTCATTTAAATGTAAAAGTTTTCAAATGTAGGGAGTGTTGCCTTGGAAATCCAACTTACCGGACTGAGACTTGCTTGTGGGCAGACCAGATACGGTGTGGGCTGAGCATTAGCAATAAAACCTGCGATTCTCCTCCTAGAAGATGTGAGGAGCTGCGAAGGTTTTCCAGCCTGCGTAAGGGATGGATTTGCTTTGGTGTTAATTCAGGTTGTAGAAAAGCTTAGCAAAAATTTCAGAATAACAGGATTGTTTCTATAGCTTTTTGTCTCCCGTGTGCTGCTTAGCCTCCAGCTCCCCTGAGAACCTTCTTGACATTTATCTCATTAATCTCTAATCCCCGAAGAGACCAGCCCACGGTCTGAGTTGAGCACTGCAGCTGTGCTAGACTCCACTTCTGGCCCTGCGCGTCCCCTTTTGGATAATTAGTGAGACTTGAATCCTGAATTTAGAAGTATTTTGGCCTGGGATCTGAATTTTGGGGGCCCTGTCTGGCAAGCACACAAATGCTTCCTCGCCTGAGGGTCGATAGCTGTGGGCAGAGGGGGACGATGTGTCTCAGGTGGGGTTCGACAGCCCGCGCGTTGCTGGGGACTCATCCCCAAGCCCCTCGTCATTGCTCCTGCTGGGACCTGCCTTGGTGCTGGCTTTTCTGTGCCGTTCCTCCAGGTTGCACTTGCAACACTGACGGCAGCAGAAATTCCACATACCGTGTCTTTCCACTTTACACGTGGTTTTAGCGAGATGGTTTAGTGATGCTGTATGTCAGTGATGTGTTGATGGTTGGACTCGATGATCTGAAAGGTGCCTTCCAGCCTGGACGATTCTAGGATTCTACTCTGTGACAGGCAAATGCAGCCCCGCAGGGTGGGAAAGGTGTTGTGCTTTGGGGTCGGGAGGGGGGAGCAGGGGGGTGAATCCTCCCTAAACTGCTGTCTCCAATGTTTCTAGGAGCAAATCAGTCAAAGTTCTGTGCCTCCACATGTAAATAAGGCTGAACCACAAAGTCTGGATCAGGCCTTTTTGTATTTAAAATACTTAAAATAAGTAAATAAATAAAACAAAGCAAAGCCCCACCACCTCTCATCTCATGTACTCATTATTCCTGCTGTTTCTAACAAGTTCTACACTGCTCCTTCTGATTATGACCATGTGATCCCCTTCTGGATGCGGGGAAGGCTGTGGACGTTGTCTGTCTGGACTTTGGTAAGGCCTTTGACACCGTCCCCCACAGCATTCTCCTGGAGAAGCTG
>VXBH01009934.1:421762-452224 GCA_013400035.1 Rynchops niger
GTTTTAGTCCAAGCATTTTTTTTTTTTTTTTTTTTTTTTTTTATTTTTTCCCCTCCCTGGCCCCAGGAGAGCCCCGAAGCACCAGGTGTTTCCCGCTCGCTCGCACGCGTGAATATTTGTTAACAAGTCGGCTTGTCAATACTGAACGGCGGCGGTGGAACCCAGGGGCTGGAGCCCGCCAGCACGTGGCTGCGGGCAGAGAGCATCGTCCGGCACGGCTGCTCTTCACGCCCGCGATGCAGAGAGCCCGCGTGAGGGCTGACAAACTTGAGGTTAATTTGGTTTTAAATTGCTGCCTTCCCTGCTTGTGTGGTTGCGACCAAAGCCACCGGAGAGCACGGTGTTTATGCAGAGCCTTTGCCTCCCCACCGCCTGCCTTTGGAGAATCGCAGCTTTGTGCAGGTGAACAATGCAGGTATTTGCCGTGTCCATTCCTTCCCCGGACTTATCTCTTCTCCCCGTGTCTTTGTCCGCCTGTCCTCAGCAGTCGGGGAAGGAGAGCCGTGATAAGAGTGGCGCAGGGCGAATGCCAATGAGGTGAACCTCAAAGGGCTCAGTTTGGATTTTCCTCCCAAACCTCTTTGATCGCAAACGGAGCTCTTTATCCCCCGAAGCGTGCCCTGGGGGAAGGCTGCCCAGAGGTGTGCCGTGATTAAAAGGAAATGCTCTTGCTCCTGTGACCACCTTCTCGTCAGCTTAGCAGGTATCGACGTGTATCAAAAGCAGGGTTTTAATCTTGGAGTCAGTTGAGTTTGACATTCGTGGCAGGATTTCAGCTTTTGTGGCAGGATTTCAGGGACAATTGTCACTTTACCCCATCACAATTGTTAACTCTTTTTAAGGCAAGATCTTCCCTTTGGAAGATCCTTTCCAGCATTCGATACGTTTTTTGCCTTTGAAGGGAGCTTGGCTCGCTTTAGGGCAGGCAACAGTTAAATCAAGAAACACAACCTTGTTTTTATCCAGCATACTTGTTTAACTAAAGAAGGTTCATAAAGAGCTGCGTCTCTGAAAATCTTTGTCTCCCAAGTCTCATTTTGGAGTCTGAAGAATGCCTGCTGTTGCCTAAGGAACGCTCAGTACAATTAAATACAGAGTCATTGTTGGGGAGTCGATGAGCTTGAAGCGACGCTGGGATGTCATTCCTGCGTTCCGTCTTTCTTTGCTTATCTGGGCAGGACTTACTTGGAAACGCTCATTGTAATTCTGCGAACACGGCTAATGTTGCATGTCTAATCTGTCATGAATGCGGAGAGGGAGCGGGGAGGCTCGTTTTCTTCTTCCCTCGCACGTACTTATTGTAGGGAGAACTGGAGAGTTTGATTAAATTGTTTGAAGGAGTTGAGGATCGCTTGTTTGCTTTCTGCAAGCACTTTTATTAAGACGAGGTTTCTGGTTAGGATGAAGCGTGGCATTAAAACAACAACTTTGGGAGCGATGTGTGCTCCTTGGAGAGGCCTCTTCCGCCGAGAGCCGCTCTCGTTCTGCGCCATGGCTGTCCCTCGTCTGGAGGTGGGTGTAACATGAACCGGTCGCTTGCCAGGGACGGAGCTGGCTGGTGGCTGACCTGGGAGCTCCTTCCACCTCTGTCCCGCTCTGATGCACAGGAGCGTGTTCCAGCAGACACCCAGCCACAAGGCCAGCTGGAGTTAAGCTGAAACCAGAGAGATGGTCGCCGGTTTTTGGTTTTTAACCTCTGCTGGCTGCGTAGTGCAGACACCAGTTCATGGCAGTGCTCTGCTGGGGTACTTCAGAGGCAGGAATGTATTCAGAAGTATCTGCAAAAAGAGCTAAAACACTTATTAAGACTATTTAACCAAGGGTTATTTCATATTCATTTTGTTCCAAAGCAAATGGGAAGAAAATTCACAAGTGCCATTTAAGAACAAAGCTCATTTCCGAGCACCTATTAATCTTAGAACAGAACAGGAATGTGGCGTTTCACTTTAAATGGTAAAGCTATTTTTTTCCCTTCTGGAGGCTGCTTTTAGTTATGTGCCCACAGACTTGGGAGCACAACCTTGGGTACGTGCACTCTGGGTTTGTGCCCTGCCCCTGGTGCTCCCTGAGCCCGGAGGACACTCTCTGTCGCCGCTCTCTCTTCCGAGACAGCGCTGCTGAGATTCCTCCTGGAAGCTGTAATCCCTGGCTGTGCCAAGCCACGGGATGTCACCCATCGTCCTGCGCAGTGCGTTACATGTGTGCCGGACTCCGGGCGCTGGCTGTGTGCTCTGCTAACCCCATCTCCCTCTCTGCCCTTCATGCTACAGGTGCAAAGAGCTGAAATACGGCAAGGACCTCCCCCAGATCTCCATCATCTTCATCTTCGTGAACGAAGCGCTCTCCGTTATCCTGCGATCGGTGCACAGCGCGGTTAACCATACGCCGGCTCACCTCCTGAAGGAGATTATCCTTGTGGATGACAACAGCGATGAAGGTTAGCAGCACTGGCCGCTTGGATCTCCAAAATGTCAGGAGGGAGTTTAATGTCCTAAAATCTCATGGAGGACGCGCGCTTCTTTGGGAGCGCTGACACTGCTGGGAGGCGCGCGGCGGCAGGTTTGCTGGCTGGCACAACCATTCTCTCCAGCTTCTGCAGCAAAAAAGAAACAGGCTCAAACCAAAGTTTAAATCTGAGATAATTACTGATGGAAAGTGTAGCTGAAAGCTAAAAGGCTAAAGGAAAGCAGAGAGCAATCTTCGCTTTCTCTTCACAGTAGCATCCAGAAGGTCTGGTTTCAGGCATATCCTTGTTTCTAATAATAACACTTTGATTGTTACAGAAACGCACCCCTAAGTGTTTTCCATGGAGCTGAGGGACGAGAGCCTGGAGCCCAGTTAGCTATTTCTGGTTTGGCCCCTTGCAGTGGTCTCAAATGAGACATTTTCTCTGTGTGCCTCAGTTTCCCTAAGTGTAAAATAAAGTCCCACACTTGGTCAATGACTGGGACCCTTTAGAAACTCTCCTTCCTCTCGGATTCTCTTTTTGATATGAGAAGGGTAAGCCAAGAGGAAGAAGAGGAAACAAACACACCCGACCTGCTCGAGTCAGGCCATGGCAAAATGTGGAGGGCGATGTTTGGTTTTCCATGTTTCACACCTGTGTCGTTGGGTTCGAGCTGCTCTCAGACACTGTTGCAACACCTTCCCTTCTGCCTTTTGGTAACACAAAGCTGCAGGAGGTGGTTTCATCTGGAAGCGTTTTGAGACTCAGATTCTTCCAAGATGTTTTTGTTTATACAATATACAGTTGGATAACGTCATGAGGGTAGTTAAAACCTTCACGAAGAACAGCAAATGGTTATGTTACTTTGATTATTGCGTTCTTTATTTGTACTGCATGCTTTTAATATTATTTTAAAAAATAATGGACGTGTGCTGTGGATGCGGTGATCAGAAGGGAAGATCAGGGAGGGTGCGGGATGCGGAGCGCTCATTTCCAGAGGGAGCCTGAGAGGTTGCTCGTCCGTCTGTGATGCGATGAGATAGTGTACAGCAAGCTATTCAAGCCTGTAAAAATAGGCACTCAAATACCACAGTAATGAGGGCCATAGAAAGCTGATGAATTATAATTACCAGTAAAAGAAACAGGAGGGCAGCTCCTCAGCTGGTGGAAATCACGACAGCTCTCTTGTAACAGCCAGGATGGCGTGCGCCAGTGAAACCGTGGGATTTCAGAGCTGGAACTGCTTGGCTGGTGAAGGGGAGGTGCAGGTGATCTGTCGCTGCAGTGTTTAGCATTGCCCAGTACCGAGAGGGTTTGAAATACCAAAATGAGATGCTGCCTCTCCAAATTTTACCATATCAATGGGGTGAAGAGAAGAACACTCTTTAAAAGAGAACTCAAAGGTAATTATTGAGCTTCTCTACCCACTGCCACGCACAAAGGAATGTGTTTCTAAACGGCCTTCACCCGTCACTCAGTATGCAGCGCTGAGTCAAGTACTCTGGAGACACTGTTGAAAGACACAGGACAATGAAATGAATCCTTCTAAAAGCATCACACACACACACACACACCCCCTCCAAGATGCTGAGACTGCAGCTGGCAGCGAGGGTTGCAGAATGAGATCTCTTTACTGGCGTCACTGGCCATTTGCTGCGAGGGCTGGGACAGTGCTAGTGGGGCCTGGTGGTGGGGATGGATGGTGGCTGGCTGTTGACAGGGCAGCAAGATGCTTGTAGTGTGCTCAAGCACTTGCAGCTCTGGGTTCTCCTCTTTACGCCTGTTTTTGCAGGCTGACCAAGCTGCCTGGGCTGTGTTGGGGTGCTCTACGGCACCCCCTTAGCCAGGGAGGGGACCCAAATTGAGGGACAAATTCATACATCATAGAATCATAGAACTGTTAGGATTGGAAGGGATCTTAAAGATCATCTAGTCCAATCCCCCGCCGTGGGCAGGGACATCTCCCACTAGATCAGGTTGCTCAGAGCCCCGTCCAGCCTGGCTTTAAAAACTTCCAGGGATGGGGCTTCCACCCCCTCTCTGGGCAACCTGGGCCAGTGTCTCACCACCCTCAGGGTGAAGAACTTCTTCCTAACGTCCAGTCTGAATCGTCCCATCTCTAGTTTTAATCCATTCCCTCTGGTCCTACCATTACCCGACATCCTAAAAAGTCCCTCGCCAGCTTTCCTGTAGGCCCCCTTAAGATACTGGTAGGCCACTATAAGGTCTCCTCGGAGCCTTCTGCTCTCCAGACTGAAGAACCTCAGCTCTCTCAGTCTGTCCCCATAGGAGAGGTGCTCCAGCCCTCTGATCATCCTCGTGGCCCTTCTCTGGACATGTTCCAGCACGTCCATATCTCTCTTGTAGTAGGGGCTCCAGAACTGGACGCAGTACTCCAGGTGGGGTCTCACGAGAGTGGAGTAGAGGGGGAGAATCACGTGCTGGAGGTGGGAAAACCCCATCGGTTGCATGGGGATGGGGAGCATCCCGGGTCCCTGGTGATGGGATGGGGTTGTGCTGAGGGTTGTACAACACCTGAACACCGAGGTGGCTCTGTCCTCAGGAACCTCGTAATGGCAGTTTGCAAGGAGAGTGGGGAACAAGGCGATGCTGTTAGCTGGTAGGGTTAGTTAGTCATGTCAGTACTATGCTGTCGAGCCTTTGTAGGCATCATGACAAATGAGCTTTTTAAGGAGGGATTTGAAGGAAGATAATGAGGTAACTTGGCAGATGTTTATGGAGAGCTCCTCCCAAGCGTGTAATAATCTAGTTTTCTCATGTAAAAGAAATGATACAAACCAGAATGTAACTCTGAGACCCGTGCATTCACTTTCTGCATCGTCAAGGAGCTTCAATGACAGCAAAGAATTATTAATGGCAATAACATTGTCATATAGTTTCTACTAATGGTGAGAAATAATTGTGAGCAGCAATAGTAACATCAGAGAGTTGATGCTTTGGATATTACAAAGTCATTGCAATATATAGATTTGGCTCCTACAGGAAAATAATTACAGGAAAATAGTTCCTCGTGAGCTCTAAGATTTAGAGATGAATCCTAGAGGATGAAGCGCTGGTGTCGAGCAGAGGATGGCATTGTGTGGGTGTGACTTTGGTGGCTGTGATTGAACAGGAAAAGGAATTACGCTCTTTGCGAGCAGCCGTCAGCGTTTGAGGGGTGATTCCTATGGGTGTATGACTTGTTGCTTGGGAAAAGCCCTTTGGGGGCTCAGTTTCATACACCTGGCTGGTGTGGTCACGGCGCCCAAGGACCTGTGGGCGCTGCGCTATGGGCAAGAGGAGCAAGCGGGCAGCTGACAGCTCGTCCTCGGGAGACGAGGAGGAGTATGTGGTGGAGAAGGTGCTGGACCAGCGCGTGGTGAAGGGCCAGGCCGAGTACCTGCTTAAGTGGAAGGGCTTCTCCGAGGAACACAACACTTGGGAGCCGGAGAAGAACCTGGATTGCCCGGAGCTGATCTCGGAGTTTATGAGGAAGTAAAGGAAGCCGTGGTCAGGAAGGCTGACCTCCAGAGAGCGGTGGCTCAGTTGTATCCCGGTGGGTGACCAGAAGCAGCTTCTGGGAAAGCTGCTAAAGGCTCAGGAAAGCCCGTGGCTCAGGGCCCACAGTCGGGTGTTTCTGCGTAGGTTTTGTCAGGGAGCACCTTACAGAGATGAGAAGAGGAAATACAGCTGGTCTGGGTAACTGAAGAACAAAGCACGTTCCCATACCGAATATTAAAAGACCCCCTGGGATTTCCAAGTCAACTTCAAGTTTTAAAATGAGTCCCAGGGACAGAGAGGCAGGAGCCGCACACCCCGCGCGCCCCGGCTGTTATTTGCCCTTCAGGTAAAGCGCTAACGAGTTACACAGACAGGATCAAAACCGGCTCCTGTTTTGTAGTTTTCAGACTGGAACAAACTGCTTCTGAAGACTCATTAGACACTTCTTGCTCCCAGCTTTGTTGTGACGTGGGATGTACAGCAACGCTGCACAACATAAAAGTGCGCAATGAGAGATTACAAGTTAATAAGTGCAGTCGTTCCGATTCTTTATATCTGAGTTGTCAATAGATAGAAGATAGCAACATATTGTAATGGGGGGAGGGGGGAATCCCTCCTTGAAGGAAAAAGCTCGGGGACTTGTAGTTTGAACCCCCTTCTCCCTTGAGCTGCACGTTATACTTCGTCGACGCTTTTTTGGAGGCTGCTTTTTGTTTGTGTTTGTTGCAGGGGTGTAGTTACAAAGCGAGGGCGCAGGTTGTGTTTCTGAGTGATAACGTGCTTCCTGGGTTGTTGGAGGGATGCAGCAGTGTGCCCCTGAGATGTTACGTTATCTCGCAGCTGCACACTTTGTCCGAGTCTGTTGCTTAATCGTCACCGCCTTTTTTTTTTTTTGCTGTCTGTCTTTAGTGGTTTTAGTCTGGGATAATATCTCTTTGAAAAGCAAACGTCTAGGTATAAAAGAAAACCTTTGGATAAAAGGCTGCTTAAAGGAGCCGGCTACACTGAGGAGGACATGCTCTGGGTTGTAATTTACCTTGGTGTGACATATTAGCTGTGACTTGATGTATCGCTTTCTTGTTTTGCAGCTCATTTCAACAGCAACAGCAGCGGTTCGTGCGCGCTCTCCTGGGAGCCGGCTTGTTGCGTTCGCTGTGTTTGTGTTTAGAGGAAGGTTTTACCGGAATTGCAAGACGCCGAGTCATACGTCAGCTCTTCCGAGGCGCCACTCCAACCCGACTGCCCAATTATTCCAATTGCTCAAACTAAAGATGGGTTGCTTAATTGCAGCTGACCCGACGCCATCCCACCAGTGCTCGGGTCTGAGGCTTTCAGGCCCTGCCGAGGGCTGGGGGGGAGCAGCAGACCTGCTTGGGGTAGAATCATAGAATCGCTGAGGTTGGAAGGGACCTTTAAGATCATCAAGTCCAACCATTAACCTACCCTGACAAAAGCCACTTCTAAACCATGTCCCTAAGGAGGGACCCTAAGGAGGGTGTCTCTCCTTGCCTTCTGCTGAGCCAGACCACCAGAGGCTTGCAGCCCAGTGCACCCAGTGTGACCAGCTTTGCCTGTAACCTTGTGTGAGAATTGATTCGTGCACCTGCTCCCCTCTTCACTGCTTCCTCTTTGATATTTGCGGGCAAAAAGCTTCAGGGACTCACCTGGCTCTGAGTCTCGCCGCAAAAATGCTCATATTCATCTGTTGCCTGTTTGTAGGACTTTCTTTTGTGAGTTCATGCTGCAGAAATCCAGCCCGCGATGGCTTTGGGGTTTCAGGCAGGCGAGAGCGTGGGACGAGGGCGGGCCGGTGTCTCCCATGGCCCCGGAGCGCTCCCAGCCCCGACTCCTGTGTCCTCCAGCCTTCGGGGTGTCTGATAACAGCCTTGGGCTCTGTAGGCTTTTCCCACCCAGCTCAGCCTGGCAAACACCGGGATGTTTTCCTTAGGGGTGTAGAGGAGGTGCGGTCTGCTCCCTGCCACCACCTGGGCATTGTCATGCAAGACACGTTCTGCCGTTGGTAGTTCCTCGAGCTCCTCTGGTGCTGTTGGTCTTTCTTTGTGGGGCAACAGCCAGCTCCCACCTTTAGTTCAGGGGCCTTCGACAGGCCTTGGGGAGATTTGGGTAGGATTTGTGGTGCGGAGCACTGAGCAGTGGATGTTCCTGCTTCTGGGCTAATGTCTGTGACATGGTTACTTTCAGTGGCATCAGGTGGTTCAATTTCTCCATCGGGCTTATTTCCTAGAAAGCTCATGTAGGTGACAAAATACTTTGCAATAGGTAGCGTAAGTCATTGCAGCTGGCAGATGGGTTTTTTAATAGAGCAACAGGTCTATTGGATTCTAGTTCCTTGGACTTGCCCTTCAGTGAAGATCAATACGGACAGATGGAGAGCAAAAGGCAGGGTTGAAATTGAAGCTGCTGGCATTTTCAGTAGAATTTCTCTCTGCAAATCTTCCCTGGAAGTAGCTCGTGCAATGGCAAAGACCAAACGTTCACAAATACCTCCGTGTGCAAATCGTGATTGCATCCTCCATACTCATGGCTTAAGAATGATGTGGTCCGGTAGGCGGCTCCAAAGGATGCGTGAGGAAGAGTGCCATAGGATAGAGAAGAGAAGGGAGTCTCTAGATTCCATTGCTGTGCTTAGTTTGGATCAAACGACTGGTTGTGTAGCCCATGTAGATCCACCCACTCAGATACCTCACGAGGGCATGGCCTAAATGTGTGGTCCTTTGCTTGGGAGGGATGAAGGGGAGCTGGGGAGCCATTGCTCTGCTCCCAGCTTGGCTCCAGACTTTCTCTGTCATTACTTTGCATCCAGAGTTTCAGGTTGTGAACACTGGGCTGATTATCATGCGAGAGTTATCATTGGCTCAGCATCTAATGGATATTCTCATTTTCAGCAAGGAGCTGAAGGGGCAAAAGCACTGCTGTGACCCCGTGCAAGGCAGAGGCGAGGAGAATGGCAGCAAGTTTACATCTAAACGGCAAGATGCTGTCTCCTCTTGCTGTAATTTGCATGGAGTCATGAAAATAGCAGATCCAAAAGCCAGGTTGCCAGTTTGTGTGAAAACTGACTCCCTTAAGCGAAGGTATCTGCTATTGCCCATTAGTGCAAATTGTTTAATTCCTGGCACGCTACTTCAGGCCTCCCAGCCTTCCCATTACAGCTCTGGGACGTGCTGCAAAGATACAGCAGTTGGGGATGAAACATTTCTTCAGTTGATATGACAGACAAAAAGCTTTACTGCTACTGACCTTAATGCAACAGCTCTCCGCATCTTCCGCCTGCAGCCACGTGTTGTGACAGCGCACGTTGGAGCCGCCGCACGTTGTTTTCTCTTACACTAATGGCACTCGATGAGACGACTGCTGAGTGAAGGAGAAGGCAGGGGGAAAGTAGGAATGACTTCCAATGACTTGGATTAAGATCAGATTTGCGAGTGAGTTATGAGTGTGTGTGAGTAGGCCCCGGAGATGCTGGGAGGGCTGGAGCCCCTCTGCTGGGAGGACAGGCTGAGAGAGCTGGGGGGGGTCAGCCTGGAGAAGAGAAGGCTCCGGGGAGACCTTCCAGTCCCTAAAGGGGCTCCAGGAAAGCTGGGGAGGGACTCTGGAGCAGGGAGGGGAGCCATGGGACAAGGGGAGGGTAGTTTTACACTGAAAGAGGGGAGATTTAGGTGAGATGTGAGGAAGAAATTCTTGGCTATGGGGGCGGTGAGCCCCTGGCCCAGGTTGCCCAGAGAAGCTGTGGCTGCCCCATCCCTGGAGGGGTTCAAGGCCAGGTTGGACGGGGCTTGGAGCCACCTGGGCTGGTGGGAGGTGTCCCTGCCCAGGGCAGGGGGTGGCACTGGGTGGGCTTTAAGGTCCCTTCCAACCCAAACCATCCTGTGATTCTGTGATTTCCAGTGCACTGGAGTTTTCAGACGGAGGGAGCTGAGCGTGTCTGGTCCTGCAGGATCAGTGTCTGCGGGACTGGGGAGCTCTGTCAGTGCGGCTGTGCCGGTGCTGGGATTTCCACTGCTGCTTTTCGACACAGCCGCGTCGGTTACTGCTCGGTGGCGAGGGGAGACGTGGGCCGAGGCTCGCTTGATATTGAGCAGGAGTTTTGCAGAGCATTCCCGGAGACTGGCATTTCACTTTGGTTACCTAATGCTGGATTTTCCACACCTGCACTTCTGGATGCGCTGCGAAATTAATTCCAAAGCCCACCCCATCCCTGGTGGCTGGGCACCCAGTTGAGTGCCAAGTCCGTATCTCGTAATACGAAACGAGCCCTCAGTGGCCGCTCTGCACCATGTTCTCCTCCTGCAGAGCTGCAAACCAGCTCAGGAGGGCGAGAGGCTGGCAAAGGCCAGCACAGATGTGCAGCCATCCTCTCTCTCCCTTAGGGCTTGCACAGGCACCTAAGAAAAGCGAATTCTCACCCAAAAGGCGTGTGCTGTGGGCTGAGCCAGCCTTTGCTCCCTGCCACCCCTGGAAATCTGTGCAAGGTTGTACAGGAAGCCCTTAGTGGAGAGAGGGTCTGGAACTGTGTTTCCCATGTCTGGTTAATGCTTTTATCTCTCCTGAGTGTTTTTCCAAGAGAAATGTGCTTGTAGCATGCGTTGCGGGCAGGAGAGGGGCACTTTGGCCTCTGCTAATGAGTGGGGTGGTGGGTTAGAATGATGCTAATTGTAAGCATCTTCTCCACCGGCTCTCCATGGTCACCGCGTGCCGT
This sequence comes from Rynchops niger, assembly GCA_013400035.1. NCBI lineage: Eukaryota > Metazoa > Chordata > Aves > Charadriiformes > Laridae > Rynchops > Rynchops niger. Next base: position 432,430 of record VXBH01009934.1, read on the forward strand.
TTTGCAGGTGCGTGGGCATGCTGTACTGGCCGTCATGCTCTCAGCAGATCAGTTCTTCACCTGTTGGTATCCACCATCCTTTCAGAAAGGAGGACGACGTGGCTGTGGCTCCCCGGGGAGGTTCTGACGAGCTGCCTGTTACACGGCGTGGTGGGTGTAGGAATCTCTCAGGCTTCACCCTTCATTGCCTTTGAGACGAGATGTTCTTTGCTGTTTCACTACAGCTATACTCTCCTTCGAGCTGCTCAAACAATTCCCATAAAGATGTTTCTTGTTTTCCTTCAACTGCAATTAAAGCTCCAATTTGCAAGTTGTTTTAATTGTTTGGTCTAGGCTGTGATGCAGTGAGTGGTCTGCAGCATTCATGACTTACCTTCTGACAGAAACAAGGGAGATGCCAGTGCTGTGCTTGTGGGGTTTCATCTGTCAAAAAATCTGTGTCTCTGTCTCCTTAAAACCATTCGGGAGAGTTGTTGTCTCCATAAAATATTGCTTTTTCTCTGAGTGGCTCAGCATGAAATGGAAGTTGCTGAGTTATGTATGTATGCGATGCAGATGCTTTGAATTGAGGAAGGGGCTCATTTGCTTTATTCTTTTTATTCCCACTTCAGCATAAAAGAGAAATGAGACTTTGGGGAAATTGGTATGTGAGGGGAACCATCCCAGAAAGGCAGACTGGAGAAAGCCCTGTTTATGTGCTTGGAAGAAGGCGTGGAAGGGAACAGATAATCCCTTTTCCTTTGATTTCCCGAGCTCAGCCCCGCAGATGGGACTTGCTGTTTACTCTTTTGCTCTCCGTTGCCGTGTTTCCTTCGTGTAGGAACCCACATGTGCTCGTACGTCTCAAGTATTTTACCATGTGGATTATATTAATGGGGACTTTTTTTGTCCTTTTTTCTTTTTTTCTTTTTCTGGAGAGAGTGTATGTGTGAAAGGTAGTAGACTATAATTTGAGCTCGTGGGCTATGTCTTAATTTTCTGCTGTCCTGGAGCCTTGTAGGGATAGAAGACACTCTGGGGAGCTGCTTTCATGGTGTTAACAGTCCGTGTTGGTGCATGGTGGTACTGCTTTTATGGAGCGCTTTGCATCGGTAGATCTTCGTGCATTTAATGGATGCACCAGGAACCTCTCTGTAACAGGTTTCTGGCAGAGCGCTAGCACTTCTCCAAACTGTTGAAAAAAACATACTAGTACTGACCCCTTATTGTAACCTTTCATATGCTTCCACGTTCGAAGTCCTGTGTGTCTTTTATACTCAATCCTTCTATCAAAAAATGCAGTGCTGGTGATGACTGCGGGCTGACAGATCCATTATGTTCTCAGCTGTAGCACACATACGGGGCTTCGACAACGTAATTAAACGATCTGCAGTTTCCAATGAACAGAAGATACGTGGTATGAGCATCTTCTGAATGAAGCCAAAAAAAGCTCTTTTATCCTATCATAAAAGCAGGGGGAATTTCAGCTTTTCTGGTGGCAAAGCTTGGAAAACATACAGCAAATGCCAGGGCTGTAGTAGTGAAGCTGATTGAAAAGGATAGTGAAGCTCGTACGCAGTTTGATGTAGTTTAAGTTACTGAGATGGGTTTTGCAGCATTTCTAGCAATCCATTCAGCTAAAATCTTCATCACAAATTCAGAGCCACCAGTGTTTGGTGTCCGCGGGTGACTTTTTTCTATTCCTGTCTCTCAGTGGGGTGACCCTCAGGTACTGCAAGGCTGTCCAGCTGACCTCTTGCTGCCCTTTGCCTCTGAAGGGTGGCATTTGGGCTCCTTAGTTGTCCAACATCAATGTTTTCGGCAAGCTTGAATTTCGTTGCAAGGGTTGTAGCCAATGCACCATCAGATGATCTTTGGCAAATCAGCACTGAGTGAGACTAAATGATTATATCCTTCCCAGTGGTGTTCAGAGCTGTGTGGCTCCAGTAAGTTACGCTTGTATCTATCAATGAAGTGGGTTAATTGTAGGTGAAAACTGTTGCACCTTTATAATGGGTTCTCTGGCACTTCTTCTCTAGAGGAACTGAAGGCGCCGCTAGAAGAATACGTCAATAAACGCTACCCAGGGCTCGTGAAGGTGGTGCGCAACCAGAAGAGGGAAGGCCTTATCCGAGCTCGTATTGAAGGCTGGAAAGCTGCCACTGGCCAGATCACCGGGTTTTTTGATGCCCATGTGGAGTTCACTGCCGGCTGGTAAGTGCTCAACCGGGTCTCGGTTAGACCCTGCGTGCGATGCATTAAACAAGGGACAATCCGTCATTTTGTAAGGATGTGTTTGCAAACAAGTCAATTGGTTCATTAATCCCGTCTCCCTTCTGTACTGAACGGCCACTGATGAGCTGTGATGGGAGGACACAAGGAAAATCTCTCCTTGCCCTTCTTTTCTGTTATCATTTTCTGTTCCTTCCCGTGTATGTTTTTCAGGCTGGTTTCCCCTTCCCTTAGCCCTTAGTCCTTGCTGTAAGTTGAAAAAAGCCCAGGCAGCAAGGGATGGAAAGAGGAAAGTGTTTCCTGCTTCCTTGCCCTTTGCAGCTGGATCCCACTGGGGAAGGCTTAGATGTTTTAGATGGATTTGTTTCTTCTGCAGCTAGGAATAAGTGCAGAGGCGCACAAGCAGCGGAAGGTGTTTCATAAGGATTTTCTTCAGAGAGATTTAAAACATTTGAGTTTTAGGGCCTTAAGCTTGAGTCTAGATCATGAGAGGAGCCTGGGAGTAATTTAATTTTTTTTTCCTCTCTGTAACCAAGTGTAAAAAGTAAATGTGGAGGAGAAAGTGGAGGTAGAAGGCACTATCTTGGGTCTAATTGGAACAGAGTAACCTCACAAGAAAAATGCCTTAGCAGCTCCGAAGGGCGTTCTGCACAATTACTGAGTTTTTTGTAACAACAGCGCAGCTGAAGGGTGTATTTAGGAGCCATTTCTTAGGTTGATATCTGTATTCCCAAAAAAACGTTCCTCTCTCTGGGTCGTTAAGTCCTCGCACCAGATTTTATTGATAGACAGAGGAAGCTTCCAGTTAGTGAGCTCTTCAAACATCTTTTCTAGGGTTAGAGAGTGAGCTTTCCTGCAGCGTGGGCTTGACGATGGCTGTGCTGGTAAGAGCACGGCGAGGGGAGGGCTGAGACGGAGGCCGGTGCGTCGCGGTCTGGGCTCGCTCGCCAGCTCTGTGAGGGGCCTCGTGACTGTCTCCGGGCTCCTCGGGCTGCGTTCAGCTGTGTCTCTCTGAAGATGTGATGCCACTTGTGAACGGGAGCAGAGAGGAGTAGAGGAGTCCGCATTTTTGCCTTTTGTTTACTGAAGGGTGACAAGAAAGCCAGTTTTCTTACCCTCGTTTAAGGGCACAAGCTGTACGAAAGCTACAGCATCCATCTGCAACTTGTGGGAGAAATTAACGGTCTTTCCCTGCCCTTTTCTTTTCTTTTTTTTTTTTTCTTTTACCACTCAGGGCTGAGCCGGTACTTTCGCGAATTCAGGAAAATCGGAGGCGGGTGATTCTTCCCTCCATAGACAACATCAAGCAGGACAACTTTGAGGTGCAGCGTTACGAGAACTCTGCCCACGGGTACAGCTGGGAGCTGTGGTGCATGTACATCAGCCCCCCCAAGGACTGGTGGGATGCCGGAGACCCCTCCCTGCCCATCAGGTACGGCGCAGAGCCCGGCTTCTCTCCATCGGGGAGGTAACACGGAGGCAAAACACAGCACGACAAAGTGAGGAAGGCAGGTCAGAGGGGTTGGATAGAGCATCACAACACCAGCTGGCTGTAACACAAGCCTGGAGGGGTTTCGGTAGGGAGAGGGGGTTTGGAAAGGGGTATTGCTGGATAACAGTACGCCAAAACACCGGGGAAGTATTGGAACTGCGTAGATTTGTGCAGTCTTATGTTTAACTGCGTTAAGACAAAGTTGCTTTACCTTAATTACAGCACTAAGTTTTTGCAAATCGTAAGGAATGAGGTGATTATTCCTGTGTAATGAACTGGGTGTGCATTCGTGAAGTACAGCACTGTGTTTTCTTAAATAAAACGTGCGTCTTCTCTCGGGGCGAACTTTGTAAATGTGTATCTGAGGTTGCTCTAACGCTTCAGGTACAGGGTGGGCAGCTCTGAAATGTTGCCCTGGCCCCCCCCCCAGACCTCAGGTGTGGGATGAGCCGCAGACAAAAGCAAAGCCGGAGGGAGGGAAGAGCTCGGCAAGGGTGGGAGGCTGGGGCTGCTCTGTCTGCGGAGGTCAGTGATTTCCCCTTCAGCCCCGAAATATCTGAAGTGATGCTCTGATGGGGAGTGGTTCCCTGGCCAGGTAAATGGGATATGTTGCTCCTAATAATATGGAGAAGGCTTGACCTCAGGCATATGAGAGATGCATATGTGCAAATCCACGCCTGATCAGAATCCTGAACCAAAATATCTGCGCTGTGGTCAATGATACGGTCCCTGGAAGCTGAAATTAGGTCTGTTCCCATTTACACAGAGACCTGTGTTACTCCTTTGGGCTCTCTTGTTCCAGACTGCAAATTCAGCCATCAGTGGAAGAACTGACGGTTTATTCTGGGCCCGAATCAAGTCTTTGAGGAATAAACAAATAACCCAATGCAAGCTGCTGGGCTCGTTCAAGGCGGGGCTGGATGGTTGGGGTATGCAGAAGGTGAAGCTGAGGAATTCCAAAGCCTTTCCAGTGAGGGGTGAGCACTGTGGTGCTGGCAGTCCCTGCGGCCGCCTGGCTCCGGTGCCCAAATCCTCTGGAGGGTGATAAAAGTGGACGGTCTCTGTTGGGATAAGCCAGTCTCGGCCAGTGGATGTAAAAGGCAAAGTGTTGCAGGGAAGAGGAACCTCTTTGATTAGACTTGAACTGCTGCAGTTGGGAGAAGCGGTTGGGCGTAGGGGCTGTCCCCTGTGACTGTGACACCACCCCAGCAGCTTGCTGTGGTTTAAGAACTGGCAGGCAAGGTGTGCTGAGGAAAGGGGACCCACCCAAATATGACACTTAAATGTGTGACGTGACCTTCTGTTCTTCTGTCCTCCAAGAATGTGGTTTTCATTTGAGTTTCAGTGTGCTTAGGGGAGCAGTTAAGGAGGGCAAGCTGTGGCGGAGGGAGATGGGGGAGGGACGGGCGGCTTCGTGGAAGCTGGTGTTTGATGGCAGGGGAGCTCGGAAGGGACAGACGGGGAAGAAGAGCAAGAGATGGAGGAGGAGGAGAGCTATGGGCAGCTGAAGGGTCGGATGGCTGTGAAGAGGCGGAATGGGGAGGTCAGTACCTCACGCAAGGAGGATGGAGGCTTTTTAGGGTGTGGGTTTGCCCCAGGCTCCCCACATATGAAGGAGTTTATGAAGGTGACTGCTGAAGCTGGGGGTGAAAATGAGGTCAGGGGGATGCTGGGCACCGACATGTGTCTCCACATCCACCGACGCTCTTCTTTCTCCTTGGTTTGGTGCTGGGAGCCAGCAGGTACCGCTAAGCTCCGCGTACGCGCTCCTGCAGGGTTCATGTACTGCTGTGGAAACGAAGGGTTTGCCGTGGGAGTTGCCTACTGTCGGGCAGAACGTTGTATTAGGTTGTTCTGGAGCTTGTTTTATCTTTAAAAAAATAGTCTACGGATGGTGCTAAAATGTGGACGGGATATTGAGCATCGTATTTCTGCATTTAAGCAGATTGGAAAGAGTCACTGCTGGGAGGTGCGAGAGGTTTATCAGTCTGCTCTGGGGACCTGCAGCCTTTCTGCACCAGTTGCGTCCCTTTTGGGGGACAACTCTAACCCGAACCCAGGGCAGGTGATGCCCCCAGAGTCCCGTGGCCATCCCAAGGCTCTGCCCGCTCAGCGCTTGGGCATTGCTGCGTTGAACCACCGATGGAGTAGGGATCGGAGAAGGCTTATGGAGCCACCGGGCTGGCAGCAGCAAGGGCGCACGTCGTGATCGTCCGCTTTCTCTTTGTTAAAGGCATCTGTAACGTGGACGCTGCTGGGTGAGACCACGGGGTGCGGGATTCGGATCTCCGGGGGTTAAAGGGAGCCTCCGAAGCCTGCTCTGGGAAAGGGCTTCTGTAACAAACCCAGTAGCCTCCCAGCGATGTTAAATAATTAAACAACTTACTATAAAATAACATTGTTAACATGCACTGGGGGAAGGATTATGAGAAAGATAAATGGGTAGTGTCCACAACAAAAAGCTAATGAAAAATACTGTCTCATTGCATTATGTTGTGTGTCCGCACACAGACCAGAAATAAATGACTACAGTTATTTTTTTCGTCATATAATGCTATGAAAACCATGCACTTTGTGGCAATATTTGCATGAAAGGGATACCAGTGCAGTACTCCATGTAATTATGCATGGAATTAGAGGAAATTCGGAAATTATAGTATACAGAGGTACATTATGTTTTTTAGAGACCTCTTAGGATAAAAGACTGTGAGCAAACTAAGGCAGCTTATTCCTTTATTTTGGTGTTACTCTCTGGGGATGTGGGGATTATGGCGGCCCCAGGAGAGGTTCCCCTGCCCACGAGGGGTGCTTCAGCGTGTCTGTGAGCCCCCGTGTGTCGGCTCCTACCGAATCCTCGCCAGCGGAGATTGGAGACAGACAGCTGTGTGAATGCGTTTGGAGGCAATTTTCTCTCATGGATAATTCACAAGATATAATTAGCCAGGCAAAGAGAGCTGATGGCATGAAACCCAGCTAAAATATGGCCCAGCCTCAAACTGGCTCCAGGCTCCTGCTTTATCCAGTGGTTTCCCTACAAGAAATAGTCTCTCTTAATGCCTAGGAGGGATGCCAGTATAATACCTGTATTCTGTATTGCATCTTTTGTATTTTTTTTTTTCCCCCCATTAACATTTAAAATCCCGATACACAAAGATACCCTCAATGTCAGCACTCGGTTGTGCGTGCGTTTCACAGCTAGACTTCCCTTGCCAGGCTTACAGATTTCCTCTGGCTACCACTGCCCAGAAGATAAAATTGTGATTACAGCCTAATGTATCATGTCTAAATTAGTACTCGCAGAAGAGGCAGACAGCGAGCGACATTTGAAACAGTCGTCATATAGATCCTGATCTTCATCAGCACCAGCTCTTGCAGAGATGCTTTGATTTCCTGGTTCGAATGGTGCTAATGTGTGTGTATAAATGAATACGTGTTTTCAGTACGCATCTGGACGTACTTTGCTCTAGGAGATGCATCCAGTCCTTCTTTATTAATGATATATATTGATCAGCGTTTACTGAGAGTCCAGAAAACCCGTGTCAACAAAAAAATGGAAGAAAACTGACGCTTTCTGTGTCCTATGGGAAGTCCAAAGGAGGTCTTCGGAATGCCGTGGAATTGCAGATTGATGACCTGGCCGCGGGGTATCCCAGGGCGAGATCTGCATTCTCGTCATCTCCAGGAATGATGCGTTTCCCACCTGGCGGGGTGTGAGTTCTTTCGGGCTTCTTGGGGTCCAGAGCCTGTCCGCTGCAGCGGCTCTGGTGGGCTGCCAGCCTCGGTGCCCGCGGTTTCTTCTGCCTGCCTGCTTCAGTTCATGCTGCATCAGGTTTTGTCAAAAAGCAGCTTTGGAGAAATTGCTGATATCTGGAAGATTTATGGCTAGATGTGCTGATTGCGCTTCAGTTGCAAGACTCGTGATTTATAATTACACATGTGAGATATTGATGGCTCCAGGGGTCTGATTCAGGAAAACAATTAAATGCACTCTTGCATCTGTGTCTCTGCAAGAAGCCAAGCGAGCAGATAGCGCATATTAAGCAGCGGTGAGGACAGGGGACACTTACCTGAGCACGGAAATTGGGGTCGTTATGCTTTTCTATTGGCAGCAGTTTACGTATCCCAGCAGAGAGAAAAGAAACTTGAATCTTTGCGGCTTGGGTGGTGAGTCCATGGACGGTGCCCTGACCCCGCCGCTCCCAAGTGACAGATTATTTAGGATATCATGCGTTTCCTGACTTCCTCTTTGTATTTTCCACACTTGGCCGGGCGGATCTGTTGAGTCCAAGAGGTAAAACCACCGGTGAATGACTCCCTTAGTTAGCAACCCCCCATAATGTGTTGGGGCTGACGAAGTCCTCGTGTGACTCCGGAGATGTCGAAGAAGCCTCTTCCCAAGGCCGCGGCGTGGGGATGCCAGCTGGGAACCAGCTACTGGGTTAAATTGCTCGTCGGATGAGGCTTTGCTGCAGCTGTTTTATGTGGTACTTAATCTTTACTCATGTTGGAAGACAAAAGCTCATTTAATTAGTATTAAGATCACTGCGAGGAGGAAATCGGGTTTGAGAGTTATGGATTGTAAAAGAATAGAAAGGCTATTAGGTTTGGGGTTTTTTTTTAAAGATGAAAATAATTTGAATTAGCCCACCCAATTACCTGTTATCTCAGCCTCACAAATGCTAATGGATTTGCTCTCGCAACGTACTTAGGAAGGAGTGAACTCTCATCTCGCCTGCGCAAACGATGCAGAGGTTGAGACAGAAAAAAACCGAGGGGTTTTAAATTATTGAATTTGTCACGTGAGCGGAGAGGAGCTGTTTGAGTCCACTACTTAACAAAAACCTTGCGGTGTTTAATAGAAACTGTTCTCTTGGTCATAGACTGCAGGTGGGGTTGAGGTCTCCCGCTTTGGTTTCTAGGCATTTCGCTTGCAGTAAGACTGTAGGAATTTGTGCTGATATTATTTATATTTATTTTATATATATAATTACGCACACATACATATTAATTGCAGAAACAGCTAGCCGTTGTTTTTCCTTAGTGCTTCCACCAGCCATCATCCCACGATGGCTTTCAAAAGCACAAAACCTCAGTGTTTTCTTTATTTTAATTTAATAACTGATGCGTTCTTTCCTCCTTTACTCTAACCACTGAGACTCTTCCAGGCAACTGTTACAGCCTGAAATTCTTGTCCACGCAGAGTATGCGCAAACCTTGGAATAGCCACAGGAGTAAAACAGATCTCAGGAATAACCTCTGGAACCCTGCGGGATGATGCAAGAGGATCTTCACCTCGGGGACAACTTGTTCCCGCAGCGCATCCTCACCTTTGCAGGGATGAGCATGTTCTGGCAGCACGTCAAAACCTCAATAAATAGGTTTAGACAGGTTTGCCTGAACTATTATAAATACTCTCACCAACATTTGAGTACTCAGCGTGGCAGTTTATCAGAAGGCAGCCAGCAACTCGGAGATGTTGCAGACTGTTAAACACAGGTGACACGTGAGGACAGGGCAGAATTTCAAGGATTATTTCGATGGTTTCTGTTGGTTTGTTTTGAAAAATGCCGAACTTCCTAGAAAAGCATTCATACAAAATACTGAATGTTTTTAAAATTAGTGCTTCCTGACTTTAACTAGAATCTACAAATTGCAGGAAGATTCCCGTTTCTGTATGAAGACAGCTGTAAGATGTTCTCGCTTTTCTGGTGTAGCTGCTTTGGAAGTCCAGGGGAAGCTGATTTCCATAGGAGCCAGACATGGGGCGATCACGATAACTTGCGTTTGGAAACCTCACCTGGTATGTCTGAGAAGATGCTTGTGTGCAGGTGTTTGCTTAGAGGGATCGAATGTGTGTGAATGGCACAACAGCTGCAGATCGCTTACGGAGCTCTTCAATGGCTTCACATAAAATTTAAATCAAACACAGAGATAAAATAATGGTACTGGGGGCCCATCTCAGTCTCTAGAGCCCCTTTGTATAAGCAGCTGGAAGAACTTCTGTTCCTTGCAGTCTGATTCCCCTCCAAGCCCGATACTCGCTGCAGTTGGCTCTAGCATGGCCAGGGGTCAATGTCCCACCATCGTGTTTGTAGCAAAAATCCCTCTGGCTTCAACGGATGTTGCGCTAGAGCTTAGACCAGCCTGGGGACATCATGGGTGTTCTACCACGGGCAAGGTTGTGTTAGCGCTTGTGGAAAGAGGGTGTCTACAGGCAGCTTCTCCTGTAAACATCTGAATGAATCACACCCCAGCCATCCTTAGCGTGGTTGATAGAGACTTGTGCTTCCAAGTACGTGGCTCTTAAACTTAAGTTCTGGTCGCTCCTGGCTGGCGCAGGTCAGAACAGAGGTCTTTGATAGCTTGAAAGCAAGCTAACAGAAGAAGAAATGAAGGGATATTTTTTCATCAGTGTTTTATTTGGGGCAGTCTTGTTTGGGCTCTCTCCGCGGGAGAGGGAAGACGTAGGTCAGAATCGTGACCTCAATAAACTTTGTCATCCATCTCCAGATTAAAGTGCAACCATCGAGTGCTTTACCAGCTGCAAAAGTACTTTTACAAGAGCCTTTTCTGTTTTCTCAGTTTGGTTTTTCCTTTCTGTCGTGAGGGTTGTTTGGTGATGATTTGAGGTCACAAATTAAAAAAAGCAAACGTTTAATTGACTTTCTTGTTTTCAATTTTAAAGGTGTTGGGGAGAATCGAACCCCAACTCACTGTACAAAGTGACTTTCACTCACTGGCCTGCTGATTTTAAGCTATTAAACTTCACAGAGATTCCCTGTGCTGCAAGAAACCTGCTCTGAGCGTTGGACGTTTCGAAGCTCAGATTGCTGGTGTCATGCCTTTTTATGATGAATTCTTTGCGTGGTCATTTTTAATATTCCATAATTTAGTGCAAAGCGTAAAAGAAGGGTGTCTAATAGCATGCAATAGTGTCAGGTTTTACAAGATGAACAGATTTATGTCAGTGCCTGAAAGACTATAAAGCCTCTGCAGAGGGTGCACCTGAGATTGAAGCATATGGAGCTGGTTAGTTGTAGCCCATGTGACGATCAGTGTCTCTGTGCACCTTAGTGCTGTGTCTTATTGCAGAAGATCTTTTGATTTTCATAAGGTTTTCCTTGGGCTTGCAAACGTTGTCTGCATCCAGAAGCTGGGGTTGATCCAAACCTCGTTGAACCATGGCAAGGTTCCCACCAGCCACCGGGGTTTGGGAGTGGACCCCGCAAGCCGTGTCATTTTTCTCTAAATTAGAGAAAAGCTTCTGGAGTGAAGGCTCAATGTTTCTGCAGCTTCTGAGCATCGTGGCCAATGTTGTCATCGTAGACATGCATGTGTCCATGCATGTCTATCCATCCATCTCATTGCATGGACACAACGGAGGGACCCGAATGGGCTCAGGCTGGGCCAGTTTGGCCAAGTGACCTTCAAAAGGCAGCATCTGTGCACTTTTTAGGTAGACCATTTTGGAGCATGGATCGGGATTTGGGTGCAGTACTAAACAGCTGCCTCGGAGAAGGCTGCGTTTCTCCTGGGATGGAGGAGATCCATCCCTTGAGTCCCAAGCCTTCAGGCCAGCTTGGTGGAGAATTAACCCTTTTTGCAGCCTCGAGTCGGGGCTCGTGTTCATGGAAACCACCGCTCCTTGCCAAACTGAAGGTGTACCGCAGGTAAAGGTTCAGGTCCTGAAGAGCCGCTAAAACCTGGCAATGGACAATTAGCCTGTGGGCTTGTCCCTTCAGGAGGGGGACTGAGGGTGCAGGGAGCAAATCCTCCTGCCTGAAGGGCATCATAGTTTATTGCTATAAAAATTTGATATAATTAATTTCCACAGAGAAAGCAAACTGGCCATACTGGAAGCATTTGCGTCTATATTTTTAAAGCTTTATATAAGAGAGGTATTTTGATGAAAAAGAAAAAAAGAAAGCGTGCTCCTGATTTAAAGAAAATAAATAAAGTAAATACTTGCACTGACAGAACTTTTAATCTGTGCCCAAGTCACAAAAAACAGCTTTTATTGATGTCAAAGTTGCTTTAGAAAAGGAAAGAGTAAACAGGATTTGGCCTTTAATTTGTGAAGGGTTTTGATTTTTCAGAGGCATTAAAGAGACAGAAAAGATGGGTATTGAATTATTTAACAATTGCTGGTAAAATTAAGCTTCAGTCAGCCTGTTTTCACTGAAATAATCTTATGAATAAAAACAAAACAATCTGGGGCAGCACCAATCTACAGAGCTCATATCCCGCTGACTGAATTGTTTCAAAGAAGTCCATGAAGTGGTTTTGCAAGTCAAAGCCAACTGGAGCCTTTTCTGTGGTCTGTTCGCACTTCCCCTAGGAGAAAGCTGCCGTTGATGGATTATACAAACGTCTTTTCTCTCTAGATCCAAAATCGAGGGGAAAATATGCAGAAAGGAGTTGGGGGAATTTGGCGCTTTGAATTTCTTCTTTTTTTTTTTTTTCTTTGGCAGATGGCATTTAAGTGATTTATTGGCCAAAACCAATCTATTCTCATTAAGAAGCAAGTATTTAATGACTTCGGAGGTGGGTATTCAAAACAAAGAAGTGATAATCGAGCCGATTGCGTGCGGTGACAAAATATAGCAGCCCTTCATCAAACAGACTTAAAAGAGTGTTTGAGAGCAAGCGCTGAGGGCTATGATTTTCTTTCATGTGCGCTTTAATTCACTGTCCTTTTCAGTCAGCGGTGCATAAATATGCACAGTTTAAATTAAAGGAAAAATAGACCCTTATTATCATATCCATCGGCTGAAGCAATAAGTGGTTGGTGCCTGGGAGCTCCGAGCTGCCTCTGCTGGGGGCTCGGGAGGGTCCCGTGAACCCCCCGTGCTCCTGCCCAGAGCACCCACTCGCTGCTCGCTCTTGGACCGTCTAAATTAAATCTTCTCCAGGATAAATCTCGAAATGCTTTCACCGTGCTCGCAAAGCACGTACAGGAGGGTTGCGCATCGCGTGTTTAACGGGCAAAAGCTGTCCCAGGGGTTGTCCGTTGAGGCCGTTAGGCCAGGCGCGGAGCAGGCAGCCGCGGTGGTGTCTGGGGGTGCTGGCTTCGGCCAGCTGCGGCAGGCACAGGTGCCCGGTCTCGGCGCTGGTGACCCCGGCTAGCCACAGCCTCCCCTCTTCATCCCGGGTTTCCAGCACACAAACACGCGGGTTTGGAAATCTGCAAGCGGAAAAAGCTGGGGAAGGGCAGTTTTGTGAGTTCCTAGTGGTTTTGCTGCTGTAGCTTGTTTGGTCCCCGGGAGCCGGTCTGTACGGGGTTGTCAGAAAGTTTACCTCTGAGTATTGTAAAATTCTGGCATTTCAATGGGATTTCTGAGAGCTTCTCAGAGAAGTTGGAGCTAACGTTGCCAATTAAGCTGCGTGGTGGCTTTTTACTTTGCAGCGGGGTGGGACCAAGACCACAAACCTCCTTGTGCAGGGCAGCAGCCCCCTGCCTTGGCTGTGGCGTGTGTAAGAGTGGGGCCGGGCTCCTGGTCTCGTGGGGACCAGCAGCTCCAGAAGCGAATGTGGTGGGATCTTGAGGGTCTCAACGGTGTGGAGGGACATCTGCTAAGGTAGAAGTCACCTGGAGAATAAGGGGGAGAGAGTAAGGTGGCAGAGCGTAGCTGTAGGTAGGTGTGATTTGGTGGCAGCAGTGAGGAGTGACCGCAGATGGCCTGGCATGTGATAGATGTCCTGGCTGCCGGCTCTCTCCAGTCAATCACTGCTTCCTCTGAAGACAGGACTTTCCTGGGAGGATTTGTTTTACAGTCAATTCATGCCCGGATCAAGCAGGAGCTCCGAGAGCACTGTTAGGTGCAGGTTTGGTCTCTAGCAGGCTCTGCTCTTCCCTACAGTGGGCCGTACACGCGCATCCTGCGGAAGGAGGAGTCACTGCTGAACACCGGGCTTTCAAAGAGACAGCTTGTCTCCAGAACCCAGTCCCCACGGCCCCATCATTTGTCACAGGAAGTGACACATCAGAGAAACTCAAACTTCAAACTGAGCATCACAGGTTGGAATTGAGAGGAGTGTTTCGGGCTTTGACAGGAAGCTGGCTGTTGGGTTCCTGGAGGCACGGGACGCCAGGGTGGTGATCCCCCACCATCTCCCTGCCTCCCGGTCTTCGGGAGCGTGGGGCTCCTTCAGAGAACAAGTTGAAGACTGGCAGACAGTATTGTTGCCAGTGATATTTTGCATTAACGTGTAAATGAAAACATGTTTTAGTTGCTGTTTTCTGAGGCTCCAGAATGCAGCTCTCATCAGCGCCTCTAAATGGCCGTGTGTGGCCATGCCGGGTGCCTGGCTTTGCGCTGCGGGTGGAGGGGCTGCCGACCTGCGGAATCACCGCTGCCTTGTCAAGCCCCGCTGCACAACAGCCGTTGTAGGAGCTTTATGGAAGAGCATCAGCTGTGCTGATCCGAAAGGGTTCGGTGAGGCGCTGGGGCGTCGCTGCTCCCACTTCCCCCCCGCCGCCGTGAGCCCGGCAGCTTTGCCTCATGTGTTGGAATGCCGTGCAGAGGCGGGGCGGGGGCGGATGGGGAAGAGTTGTTAAGATTTTTGAGGTCCCCGAATCAGAAACCTGTTGTGCTTCCAGTCCCAAGAGGATCTGGAGAGAGAGTAAAAGGCTCTTTCAGGGAAAGGGGAGGCTGGGAGCAGTTTTGCACTGATGAGCTCTCCGGCCAAGTCTCTCCCTCAACTGACGGTGGAGGAAGGGTGGCTCTTCTGTGCTGGGCACCGTGGTGGTTAATGAACACCTTTCTCAGATCTCAGTTGCCTTGTAGCTGCTCCGCTCCTTAGAAGACAAGCAGGTGCTTGCTAATGAGCAGTCAGGTTGGGGTTGTTCTTAGCTTGATTGTGACTAGTGCTCGTTTTGCTCTGATTAACGCCTGGGCAAGCTCACCTCGTTTTGTGGGGAGAGGGAACTGCTCCCAGCCTGCTGCAGGGAAGCAACAGACCGGCTGTCTGGAAGGTGCCCTGGCGGGGGGCAGCCCTTCACCTGCCCTGCAGCCCGTCCCCTCCCTTCTTTAGTCCTGTCTTTAAATTTGCAAGCGCGGAGGCAGCGGTGATGGTCTGGTGTGGTGTCTCTGTTAACCCAGCACAGCCTGTGGCACAGCATCGCTGCTCCAGCGTAGCGGGTCCTCCTCCTTCCTTATCCTTTCCGTCTCTCTCTGTGGTTTCCCTTCAGAAAAAAAAAAAAAGATGACATGAAATATTTAAGTGAACAGCTGTCAGCAGCTTTGCGCGGTGTCCTAAGACCTCAAAGTTTTGTCGATGCAGCAAGCTGGTCTGTCCGAATGGGAGAACTGGGCTGAAGAGGAGGTTTCGGTGCTGGGAGGAGGCGGGTGTCGCATAGGTCTGGCAGACGGCTGGGCTCGTCCACGGCGGGCATCCGGCATCCCGATCGGCTTCTGGAGAGTTTCATCACTGTGCAGAGAAAGGGAGTCTTAGGTTTGCTACTCTTTGTAAATTCTTCCTAAATTCTTCCCAAAGTCACTGCTCGGAGGTGTTTGGAAAGAGCTCTTTCCTCTGCTGAGCATTAGATTGATGTCTGCAAAGGCAAGAGGCCGTTCCGTTACCGTCGCTGCCACCACCACCGCTCTATTTTTCTTTGCAATTAGAAAAGCCATCAATCATTTTCACAAATGCACACCTTATAATTGCCTTCTCGTGCTCCCTGTTTAGCGTCGATGTTCTTGTCAAGTCCAGCCCTGGGAGAAAAGAGCATCTGACAGATTTCCTGGAGCTCGGCAGAGATTCTCCACAAATGCAGTTTCCACATGGGATTTAATGACCATGTGATTTCCTGTTTCTGGCTTCTTTTTTAGAAGAAAGAAGATTTTTGTTGGTTTTTGTTTGGTTGGTTTTTTTTTTTCCCATTCCTGTTACAATGACAGAAATCGTTCTTCAGGTGCGGGAAGTGCGTTAAGGCAGGGTGACACGAAGCAGTCTTGAGAAATCCTTGCGGTAGGAACTTTATGCAGGTAGAAAAACAAAAGAGTTGGAGAACTGCGGGCTCCAGGGGAGGTGCTGCTCGGGATTTTCAAACTGGTGGCAGTCCTGAGTGGGACTGGAACGCAACCATTGACAGCGTCAGGAACGTTTGTGGCCAAAGCAGAGGCAGAAGCAAAGGCTGGTGCTAAGGTTTGGGGATGAACCCTGTTATATTTTTCTCTAAGTATAGAGGGAATTGGGAAGTTCCCTGGTGGGCTGTATGCTCTGGAAGAGACAGTAAGACAGATTTTGATACGAAGCTGTTTGGACAGAATAATTCATGCAATAAAACGGGTGCATTAAAAACTGCTCTTACCTGCATGTGCTTGCAGGTAGAAGGATCAAGCTGTTGGTCACAACAGTGAGTGCTCCCATTATACTGTTAATTATATCAGCTTGAAAGGTGAGCGTTAATTTGGTTTAAAATGGTGGGTGAGGTGGCTGAGAGCAGTTCCCCAGAATATTCTTCTCTCTTCTCAGCATGACTGTGACTTTCACAATGACTTTGGATGTCATTGTTATTTCCTTCTTTTTTTTGGTGAAGGAAAGGGACATGGACACTTATTGGAGTGCTGAGCTTTTGAGAAGCTCAACGTGAGCTGGCAGCCCAGGACCCCCCTGCAGCATGGGCTGCATCCCCAGCAGCGTGGGCAGCAGGGAGAGGGGGGGGTTCTGCCCCTCTGCTCTGCTCTGGGAGATCCCCCGGCAGTGCTGCCTCCAGTGCTGGGGCACCAACAGCAGAAGGACACGGAGCTGTTGGAGCGGGGCCGGAGGAGGCCCCGGAGATGCTGGGAGGGCTGGAGCCCCTCTGCTGGGAGGACAGGCTGAGAGAGCTGGGGGGGTTCAGCCTGGAGAAGNTATTGTATCAATCCACTGTTTAGGTTTGTCTTTTTGCTTCAGTTGCCAGCTGTGTGGGTATCAGCTCAGAATCAGCACTGGGTTTTGTCTTTTCTTTGTCCGTAGGCATCTGCACTTGTATGTGGGCAGTCCTGAGTTTCGTCACCATTTCCAAGAGAGAAAAGAATATATCTGTCTTTCTTTTAGATGGTGAGGTTTGATGGTGTTTCACCTTCCTCTGAGTGAATTTCAGGATTTGGGTCTGTCTAATCTACATGATACTCGGTTTCCTTTGCGTTGTAAAGCTCTCTGTCCACTGCTCAACAAATGTAATGTTTCCGCTATAATATTTCTGCTGGAAGAAAACGTGGTTGTAAGGAGAGAGAAGCACACGATACGCAGTGTTACTCAGCGATGGGGAGCTGAGCTCTGACTGAGGGATGCGCTAAAAATAAAGGAGCAGGAGAGATTCCAGTAACGTTTGGAACAGAAATGAGGAGATGGGGGAAGCAGATGGCTGGCTTGCTGCTAGCCACGGTGGATCGTTCCAGCTGAGTTTGGGATGGGGACTTGGAGTTATTGCCAAGGAAAATCACTTGGGTATTCATGAAGACAAGTACAATAAAGGATTAATAGTTTTACTGGACTGTGGCACCAGGCTGATGGCCTCTTCGTGGCTGGGACAGCGAAGCAGTGATCAGAAGGGGCTCTTAATGCTGCATGCGGTAAAATACTTCTGGTGGAGATTTCTAGGGGGCTCTTGACGTAAACTGCGGAGCTTTGCAGACCTATTAGTTATCAGGGTTGTTCAATAGAGGCACATTTTCCATGCCGGCAAGGAATAGCCTTGCAGAAAGACAATGTAGTATGACTGCTTTTTTTCCAGTGAGCAGTCCTTCTCTTGCTGATTCATGGCTAGCTTAGTCAAGAAATTCCTGCATGCCTGGTAAAATGGGCTCATTTTTCACTGCGAGGGAGCATTTTCTTTTTTTACAGTAGTTTCTTTTTGTGCTTTTGTGAAATAGACTTTAATATAGAAATAAATCATCGGAGCATTACTAAATTAAAAATAAGTCCAGACAGTGCTGCCAAACCAAGGTTAAACTTGGATCAGGAGATCAGATTATAGTTTCATCAGTCTTTCCTCCCACTCTTTGCTTAATTTGGTACTTAAACGAACTTAATAACCATTTCAAAGATATGGACACCCAGCTGCTTTGAAGAGCAGTCCCCTGGTCCTCATGTTCTTATTTTGGGTCACGCGCATCATTGCGCTAACGTGCTGTAACTGTACTTCTGGATGCCACTATTTATTTGGACGCAAAAGAATTACGCTTGCTCGGAGCAGAGATTAACATCAAGTTTACCTATCTTCTCTGTAGAGCAGCAGAAGAAAAGGAAGCGTTTTCAGTCTATCGGCAGGTTTTTGGTTGATCTTGTTTCCTCTCTCCTCTCTGTCCCCTGGTTCCCTTCTAAAGGGTGTTGAATGACAACATCGTTAGGAGGAAAACTCACCACCGCTAACGGGCAACTTGGCACTTAACAGTCATAGGGGACAAATTGGCGGGGGTATATAGGTGCCCGATGATTTGCTGGCGCTGCAGGGGATTTATAAAAATCTGCCCAGAGTATGTTTCATTCCTCACAGTCGCTCTAACCCAAGAGACCTGAGCCGGTGTTTCTAACAGCTTTATGTTTCACAAACATCTTGTCCCTTTCAAAGGCTCATCTTTAATTACTCTGCACCTCCGTCCCCGCCGGTTAAATAAACGTGATTATATTTTCCGGGCGCTTTTCACCCTTTCTTTTACTGGAAGCACAATGTGGCAAAATACTCGATCACGTTCGTAACTTGAAGAGCAAAACCAGGGCTGTTTAAATGGTGCTAAATGTGGTACGTGGCAAAGTACTTTGCTGAATCCTGGCCACTGTTCGTAATGGCTTCTGTGGGGGTCTTTTTGCTGTTTGTTTGCCGTAATCTCGAGCAGTTGTCTAGCTGCCGTTGCTAAACAAATGAGATGATAATTAGCATGGCAACATCAGAGGAAGTTGATTTTCTTTCTGTAATAAGGATGATGATAATTAAACATGCATGACCTCATTGGATTGAATATGAATCAATTAAAATTAAAGCTTGTTGGGAATTCTTTTCTCCTGTGAAATTTTTCAGAGAAAGCAAGAACAATATAACAAGCCCCAATGAAAAGAAATTGGGCCGATTTGCACCTTCAGTATTAAAAATGAAAACGTGGTGAGATTCTTCAGGGGTGGAATGTTTAATGGTACCTCCCCCAGCCCAGCCCAGCCTTGTGTAAATGTGCATTTTGATCAAGTTTTTCATTTGGAAAATAAAAAAGTTAAAAACTTTTCAGCTGGTTCTAACCCTGTTTAGCAAAACTCGGATCAAATATGTGCAAACGCTGTGTCCAGGGAGGCATATTCCACAGGCGCTGTGGCCAACAGGGCGCATAAATTAGTTTTATAACACATTTTAATTTCCTATGCATGAGTGAACACCGCACTGGAGCGGTTTGTTTTAAAGGGGAATGATGTATTAAAGGCGAGCCGCGGAGATGAAACAAAAAGGGAGTCAGAGTTGGCAGCCCCAGTGTGGTGCCCCAGAAAGGAGCGGGTGGTGGACCCTCAGCCCGTGCGGTACCCGAGGGGGCTTCTGGAGTGCAGGTGGGAAAGCTTGGGCTTGAATTCCATCTTTTTTTTGCCATTTTTCAACAACGAAATTTCCGTGGCGCTGTAGCAGTTGCAGACAACCTTGCCTGAGGCTTTTGGTTTGGGTTTTCGAGAGCTGTAGGAAATCTCCTATCCGGCAGCCAGACGCAGCCTGGTTCAGTTCAGGGCATTGACCTGAAAAAATGGGAAACCAAAGCTTGTGTAGCCCCAGGTCAGTGTTCGGAGTTTTGGGATACGCTTCCAGGCCGTTTGGTTAGAGCTCTGCTAAGCCGTGTAATTTATCACGACAAGGGTAAATTTATCACGAGGAGGTTGGAAGCAAAATGCAGTAACTGCTGCTGCGGTGAGGATGCGTACGCTGGCCAGGGGAGCTCGGGATTCAGCTGCTGCTTTCCCTTTGTGGTGTCCTGGTTGAATATCCTGAACAAGAAGATACTCAATATATTTGCTTTGGGTTAGTCTTGTCCTTTGGTCACCTTTCTTCCTTCCCCAGGGAAAAAAAAAAAAAAAAAAAGGAAATCTAATGGCGCCCAGTGCAGAATAAAAACAAATGCTGAAGTTTTTTTTTTT
>VXBH01009934.1:453103-495657 GCA_013400035.1 Rynchops niger
GGTCCCCTTTCTTCCCTCCCCAAAAAAAAAAAAAAAAAAAAAAAAAAGGAAATCTCATGGCGTCCAGTGCAGAATAAAAACAAATGCTGAAGTCTTTCTTTTTTCTCCTTTCAAAAGAGTTTTGTTTCTCGTCTGTCCCCCGTAATTGGTAACACGGGGTGTGTGGTGGTAAGTGTGGTCGTGACGGGAGGTAGCTGCTTAAAATCTGGCTATGGTCCCTTGTGCTGGTTGGGGTTTGTCACTTGACTGTGCTTGTGATGAGGACATTTATGGTTTTGATTCTCAGATAGCATCTTATCTGATAAACAGACGTAGCACAACATCATGTGGGTAATAGTCCTAACCCACGCCGTAAGCCATGTGTGACAAAACAGTGTTGTGGCTTTTGTTTTAATACATCAGTTTAAACTCAGGGCTTTTCCAAACGGATTTTTTTCATTTGTCACTAGCATCTTCCGTGAATGTGGAGGGCTGTTCCTGAGGACAGGTGTAAGATGCATCGCTGATAGCACCAGCGAAATAACATGTCTCAGACTAGCAAGTCCTGGTTTTATTTCATTTTCGTCTCATCCTGGCTTTGTCTCATTTAAGCTTCATTTCTGCAAGATGGGGCAGTTATAACCGAATGTGATTGTTAAATCTTTGGCTAAAAATGTAGAAGCTATTATCCACAGGTATCAAATAAAAGGGGTTACCAGGGATGCAGAAATCACCACCAGCTGAGTTCAGATGAAGGCAGCATAAAACGTTAAATCACTCTGTTTGGAATAATCGTGCTGCCTTTCCGTGTGCCAGCCCCCATCCGCTTTCTTCTTTCACTTGGCCATGAAGCTACACATGAGGCAGCGCTTGCCAGTGGCTTTCCAACAGGGAAGCACACTTCCAAGTCTCCTTCAGGAAATTTTTACCCAGTGGTTTTTATCACGCACCACGTGAGTCGTTGATGTAACTGCCCCGGGTTCAAATCCAGCGCCGTGGAGCAGCGGGGCTGCGTGCGTGCTCCAGCACCGGGGGGGCGGGTCTGCACTACAGCACTCTGCTGTTTTCTGAGCTAATGCACAGTTTTATGGGGGGAAGAGGGTAATGAGGAGCAAAGAAGGTCTTTAACAACCATAGAATAGAATTGTCTAGGTTGGATCATCGGATCCTGCAGTCCAACCGTCAACCTCACGCTGCCAAAAGCACCACGACCCCACATCCCTCAGCACCGCGTCTGCCCGCCTTTTAAATACCTCCAGGGACGGCGGTTCTACCACGGCCCTGGGCAGCCTCTTCCAATGCTTGATAACCCTTTCGGTGAAGAAATTTTTCCTAATATCCATCCTAAACCTCCCCTGGCGCAACTTGAGGCTGTTTCCTCTCGTCCCATCGCCTGTTCCTTGGGAGAAGAGCCCGACCCCCCCGGCCACCCCCTCCTTTCAGGGAGCTGTAGAGAGCGAGAAGGTCTCCCCTCAGCCCCCTCTTCTCCAGGCTGAACACCCCCAGCTCCCTCAGCCGCTCCTCACAGCACTCGTGCTCCAGACCCCTCACCAGCTCCACTGCCCTTCTCTGGACACGCTCCAGCCCCTCAATGTCCCTCCTGTCGTGACACAGTATTTGAGGTGGGGCCTCACCAGTGCCGAGTACAGGGGGATGCTCACTGCCCCAGTCCTGGCCACACTATTCCTGCCTGATTATAGGCCAGGATGCTGTTGGCCGTTTTGGCCACCCGGGCACACCTTTTACTGGCTATCTGCCCATCATCAGGTGGAGCTCTCAGTGATGTGTGTGGAAGAAGGATTTATCACGGAGCAGCTCCTCCATCAGTCCCCGTGGGCTCAGTGTTTGCTGCCGTCCCCAACGCGTGGGGCAGGGCCCGCCTCTGCCCAGGGGGGTCAGCACATCTTCGCTCCGGTTCTTTGGTCTGACAGCGGGGGAAAAGCTTCCTTTGGTTCCATCCATGTGCTTTAATGTTGTCTCGTGTTATCCTTAGGGCAGGCGGTAAATACCCCAGCTCGGGCTGGGTTGCTGCCATCGTGCGTGACCTGCTGAGTCTTTCTTTTTGGTGGCCTCTGGGATGGAAAAGATCAGGGTTGACTCAGTGGGAGATTTGCAGTGCGAGTGGTTAGGAGGGGGGGAACCACTCTTTGACTGGTAAAAGCTGAATAAGCCTTGCTGCAGGAGTTGCAGACAGTGGCCGTCGCGTCCTGCCAGGTGCGCTCATCGTCACACGGCTTCATTCTTGGGAGAGGGAGTTGGACATGTACATTTGAAGTGGGTATTTATAAAACATTTCCGTAGAGTCGAGGGCTGCGTTGGGCTGGAGGCAGCAGCCTGATCAAAGGAAGAGGTTTAACATCAGGGTCACTTACTGTTCATTAGGACAGATCTTAGGCAGAAGTTCTTTTTTGCCTCTTAATTGTGCTATCAAGGCCAGTATCAAAAAGGCAGGATGCAAGTGACTGCTGCTGCCCAAGATGCTATTATAATTAGAGTAGGCCCTGAACCTCATCCAAACTTACAATGTAGTATCAATTCAGGTTAAATTGGGAAACTGAGCAGAAAATTGCTGTCTGGTGTTTTGAGTGGTTTTTGCATCTTAACATTATCTGATATTGGATCATTATGTACTGCTGCAAAATGCCAACAAGTAATGGCACAGCGCTGCAAGTAATGACACAGGGACGTAAGAGAAGGAAATAGTGAGAGAAATTTAATTTCTTATGCAGTTTCTTGAAATAAAGTAAACTCAGGTACACGCTCGTTCAGATTAAATATAACGATCTGTGTCTGCACCCGAACTCAGCCGGGAACGCGTATCTCTAAGTTGAGGAGAGCAGGGGGAGGGTTACCATGGAAATACAGCCAATGTCAGAGTTGCAGCGCGTTGCAAATGGCTCGTGTGTCATGGCTCATTTTCCAGAAGAAGCGGAGAAGGCCGGGAATTAAGGAAAAACATCTTTAAATGTTTGCAGCAAGACACGTCTGGGACTGTGCAGGGACGGCTTAATAGGCAAATGTTGCGAGTCGTAAGTACTTTGTTGGGATAAGGAAGCCGAAAATACATCTGTAACAGAGCTTTGCAGCCTTCGTGCGCTGCCTTTTTCATTCTCCTTCCTCCTCCTGACGGCCGCTCTCCTGGGCTTGTCCCCAGCACGGGGGGACAAACCTCCGGTGGCCTGGCCAGGCTTTGCCCTTCCTCTTGGGAAAGCTGGCTCCTGCGCAGGACATGGAGCTTCCCATCAGTTTGGCCCTTTCAAGTCTTCAGCACCCCAATTTCTTTCCGCTCGCTTTTCTCTCCTCGCTCTCTCTTGTTCTCTTCCAGCCTGCGAAGGAGCCCTCGGGTGCCTGCGGCAGGTTTGTGTACGAAAAGAGTTTCTTGCAGTTGTGGAAATGTGCCTGCTCCTTCCCAAGTTGCTTGCGGTATGCCAAACGGTCCGGAGTTATTGTTTGATCTAATCCTTTAATTGAGAATTAAATTGCTCGCTGTTGTGTGAACTAACACATCACTTACTTTAAAATTGGATGAAGCACTCAAGGGTATTTTTCGCATTTTTCTTATTTTTCTGATTTTGGGGGGAATCATTGCTTTGCCATGCAAAAATAAATGAAGCTGCTAGACAAACAGCTTGGGTCTTTATAGCCTCTCTTCAAGTAATTACGGTGTAGTTCAGGCTTCTGAAATAAGAAGCAAACGATAAATAAATGATTAACCCGTCTTTATAGTATTGAAATCCCTATGTATTTTAACGCGGTTCCCCTTTGCCATAGTGGGTAAATAGGAGCAAACGTGTATTTGAACGTGCGATACAGGAATGACATGGGAATCGGAGGGTTTGATGCCAGAATCGGTGAGAGTTGCCCAGCTGGGGCTTTGCCTGGGTTGGTTGTCTCTGTTTCTGGTATCAGCGTTTCTCTGCGGTGGGTGTAACAGCCCGGCTGTGGCTGGGGTTCACCTGTGTTTGCAAAGCGCCTTTGGAGGCGTCCACAGGAGTTGCACTGCCTGGAAGTGTTCTGAAGACCGGTCTGTTCTGCAGAGCACTTTCTAGATGTAGAGAAATGAAAGAAGCTGGCCGGTTCTTCGGGAGGTGTCCCTGCCCAGGGCAGGGGCTTGGAACGAGATGATCTTTAAGGTCCCTTCCAACCCAACCCATTCCACGATTCTTTACTTTGTTGTAGAAGGCAACAGCGCTTGACGTACGCGAACGGGCGCTGAACCTCAGACACAGGATGAATTGGTCTGTTTTACTGAAACATGAGGAGTAAATTCTCAGCTGTGTGAGACCGTGTGTCATAGGTGTCTCCAGATACTGTGTTTTAAAGCCGTGGACAGGCTCTGCTGTTGAGTTAAGTCTGCAAAGGCAGTGGGTACCCCATGGCCCCTGGAGCACAGACCGTGTTGCAAAACGTGAGCGAGACCTAAGTCAGCGCAGGGAGAAAAATACCCACCTTCCCTTTCCCCTCCCCATCTTCTGCTCCAAGCAGCTTGTCACCGTCAGCACATTGAGGTGAAAAGTGGGTAAAATTGGAATGTAAATCGTCGGTTCCTTCACTGTAGCGACGATGCTCTCGTTTTTGTCAGCTGAGAAATGCTGCCTTTCTGCCTAATCCCACCTGGGGGTGAATGGTGGGCAGATATCCCAGAGCTGCTGCTCCGGAGTCTAGTTTATTTTTTAAAGCAAGGTGATGCTCCTTAAAATTAAGTGCCATTTCTCTTTTCTTGCTGATATATTTCCTTTAACGGCGAAGAAAGGCTGCAGAAGAAAATTGAGTAGAGTTTCTACCGAATTCAAAAACACTGTAGTGATAAATATGGTTCTGAATAAACCTCCTTGTAGTCACAAATCAATTAATCTTTTTTTTCCCCTGTGTGCTCCATCCTAAGGATTTACTTTTTCATTGAGCTTTTTCTAGCTAGTGCAGTATACCTAATTCTTCACCTGGGTAAATAACTAGTGGCATTTTTATTCTAAAGCAAACTGGTGTTATCTTTCTCGCTGTGTACAAGCAAACGGAAAATAACCTTCATTTTACTTATTTATTTATTTCCCCCAGAGCAACCTCTTGTGATTTGTGGCTTAGAATAGAAAAGAGTCGAGGGCTTGGCTCTGAGGAGCAGCGTGCTTGGCCTCTGAAGCCAAGGGGTAACATCCCTCTGCTTGAGCCCTTTGGTTTGCCGTGGCCCCATGGCTGGTGGTTCACCCTGGGTGATCCGGGGACCGGAGCATCCCTCTGCTGAGGCAAGGCCGAGAGCCCGGGGGCTGTTCAGCTGGAGAGGAGCAGACTGAGAGGGATCTCATCGATGCTCAGCAATATCCAAAGGGCGGGGGGCAAGAGGATGGGGCCAGGCTCTTCTCAGTGGTGCCCGGGGACAGGACAAGAGGTAACGGGCACAAACTTGAGCATAGGAAGTTCCATCTCAACACGAGGAGGAACTTCTTTGCTGTGAGGGTGGCAGAGCCCTGGCACAGGCTGCCCAGAGAGGTGGGGGAGTCTCCGTCTCTGGAGACATCCCAAACCCGCCTGGACGCGTTCCTGTGGGACCTGCTGTGGGTGACCCTGCTCTGGCAGGGGGTGGGACTGGGGGATCTCCAGAGGTCCCTTCCAACCCTGACCATGCTGTGATTCTGTGATTTTTATGTCAAGGACTGTCCCACTAGTTTAGCTAAGATGGTGGGCCAAGGCAGGTTTGGTCTTTTTTCTCCTTGGAGCCAGCTGAATGCTCTGCAGTGAGTTCAGCGGAGCTGTGCTGGGCTCAGCAGCTCCAGGGTGAGCGGTGGGGTGCACGAGCTGAGTTCAGGGCAGGGACAGACGGCACACACGTGTCTCTGAGATGAACCACGGAGGCACACCTTGTGTGACAGAAGCTCTTTCTTCATCCTTCTGCTTCTCTTGAAGTGAGTTAAAAATAGAGACTGAAAGAAGAGGAGGCAGGCACAGGCGGCGCGTGGCTCTGTGCGCCTCCTGCATTGCCTGGGTGAGACCTGGAGGTGCAGCATGGCCCCGGCGCAGGTTGGAGCCTGTGCCGCTTTGGAAGTGGGGAGACAATCTGGAGCAAGTCAGATGGTGACTTGAGGCTGAGGGGCTGCGAAGTAGGGCAGAGCTTACCTCGAATTTAATAAGGTAACTGGAATGGGAGAATTTGCCCACGTCAGCTCACTGCACTCTCCAGTACATGAAAACCTCTGGAGCGCCCTCTGTGCAGAGTCTCCTTGTTAAACCCTTTTCTCTCGTCTTCCTCCTTTTCCCTTCCCCACACTTGCATGTTATGGTCTGGACTCGAACAGATCTACCTTTGTTCCTTGCAAAACACAGGGGAGAAACAGTGAGTCTGTAGTGTTGTGCTTCAAACTAAATTTTAAAAACTAATTCCAAAGGTCTTCTATGTGACCAGCTTAATACTAGACGTGAACATATATTACTGAACCGCTTATTAATTGCCTCTGCAGGATGAATTTTTCAGCTCGCTCTTTTCTAGCGACTTAATATTTGGGAGGTGGCTTCAACAAGAGGGTTAACTTCTTCATCCCGCAGTCTAAAAACTGAACGGCCATTCGGTTCTCTCTCCCGCCCAGGTGGTGAAGGGGAAGGATCACAGAATCATAGGGTTGGAAGGGACCTCTGGAGATCATCTAGTCCAACCCAACCCCCTGCCAGAGCAGGGTCACCCACAGCAGGTGGCACAGGAACGCGTCCAGGCGGGGTTGGGATGTCTCCAGAGACGGAGACTCCCCCACCTCTCTGGGCAGCCTGTGCCAGGGCTCTGCCACCCTCACAGCAAAGAAGTTCCTCCTCGTGTTGAGATGGAATTTCCCGTGTTCCAGTTTGTGCCCGTTGCCCCTTGTCCTGTCCCCAGGCACCACTGAGAAGAGCCTGGCCTCACTGCACTGGATGCTGCAGTGCCCCGTTGTACAGCGTTGCGCAGAGAAGGGGCAGCCAAGGAAAGTCAGCGTGGCAGTCTTGGGAGGGCTAAGAGGCTGCCTTGGTAATGTATGGCAGAGAATTGGTATTCTGAATTACCACAACACCTGCGTTTTGGCGCTGTGGTTGCCGTACAGAAATATTTCGAAGTGGAAAGGGCACGGGAGTGGGAAGCTGGAAGCCGGAGTGCAGAGCTCCCACGAGCTCTTCTTTCATACTTTGTAGATGGGAAATGTTGATTGAGTTCTGAAATCCTGAGAAACAGAGATATTAAAAATCTCTATAAAGAGCTCTTCTGCTCGGAAAGATTGTCTCTCATTATAATTCTACATCAAGGATGCGTCCTGAAAAGAGGAATCTTTCCTGTACGTAAGCACAGTGGCCCATTAAATATCTGTCTTGGCTTGTGTCCTGCGCTTTATGAAGGAGAGATTTTTTTTGCTTGGTTCTGGGTGGTAGAGAAAAAAAAGGCCAGGGGAGCACTAATTATTTGCAAACACTCTTTCAAAAGTCATGCGAAGTGTTAGCCACTGGAAGTGATCTTTGTGGAAAGTACCACGTGTGAGATCTGGGGTTTTCCACCCCAGGATCTGGCTTATTAGGTTTAATCAGCGGACGGTAAAAACCTGTTTGCTGCCTGGTGGACGTGGCGGGGAAGACGGTGGGACTGGAAGAAGGCAGGAGGATGCAAAGGGGCTGGCTGGGCTACCTTTTCTGCCTTGAAGAAGTAGTATCCTGCTAACAGCAGTGT
Source organism: Rynchops niger (assembly GCA_013400035.1). Classification (NCBI taxonomy): domain Eukaryota; kingdom Metazoa; phylum Chordata; class Aves; order Charadriiformes; family Laridae; genus Rynchops; species Rynchops niger. Next base: position 460,755 of record VXBH01009934.1, read on the forward strand.
GAGTCATACAAGCTAAAATTAATTTATAACAACGTGAAACTGTCTTAAAATGACAAAGTTTAACAACTGCAAACATTAGCTACATCTAACAGCAAACGTGAGCCAGTAGCAGATGGTGCATAAAAGCATCACGTCGGCTGTATAAATGGTTGCAGTTTAATTTACTGATGAGAATTGCCGGCCTTTATCATTAGCTTGACCAACTGAACCTTATTTTGGTCAACAAGATCTATCTCCTCCTCCTCCTCTCTTTTTTTTTTGCCCTGGTTGGAAGGATGGGCGTTGAGCATTAACTCTTCTCTGCAATACGTGCCCTGGTCGTTCCCTCCTTGACCCGCTGATACTGCGGTGGATGTTTTTTCTCTGTATTGCAGTACTTCCCATAAAGATCCCAAACAAGATTAAGTGTTTAACAGGCATTCGTCAAATACGTAGCAGAAGCCATCCGCGCGGCAAAGGCCTTGGAGCGTGAATAGCTGGAGAGGGGTGTTTGCGAGTGGAGGGAAGCATAGGAATTGTAAGTGGCTCACCCAAGGCCACACATCAAGCTGTAAAGAGGACAGGAATAGGGCCATAGGCCTGTACCCCGAGGGCAAAACACTAATTCACATCTTCTCTCCGCACATTTATTTACTGTCCCTGCCTCCTTTGAACTAAGCTCTTTTGTAAGGTGGTGCGTGCGCTCTGTCTTGCACGGTATGAAGCAGAAAACACACGATCCTGTTGAGAAGGTGCGTTGTGGTATATGCCATCCCATGACAAAATCTGTCAGGGTGTGACGCGTCTTCCTGAGCACGTCCCAGACCACCACCTTTAATGTCCTAAAACCTGCATCAACCCCAAAGAGTGATGCAGGTGCCGGACAGTCCAGAAATGCCTCAGCATCACCAGTGAACGGTGGCTGACCCCCACCGATGGCGTGACTTGGCAGATGAACACCCCAGCTGATGGCACGGCGTGATCCTGCTCTTTGTGGCAGGGCGCTGACAGCAGCAGGGTGATGAATTCGGAGCCGCCGAGCTCGCTCTGTGTGTATAATTTATGAGGCTCGTTTTGTGACAGTTTGAAGGACATCCCTGTCACTCCGGAGCCAGATCCCTGGGGTTGTCATGTCGTGAGCCACCTCTGGGGAGCCCAGACGTGGTGTTGCAGAGCTAAACCCTACACTGCTGCTAAAAGAGAAGCTGGGAAGTTGGCATTTCACACCTTTTGCCCCCGAGGCACCAAGTCCGGTTGTGGAGCGGAGAGATGTTAAGCCGTTGTGGCAAAGCGTAGTGAGTTTGTACCGATTTCATCCAAATCAAAGGCTGCTGGGACAGCCACAACGACAGCATGGCTTTTTGGAAAGAGGGAGAACACCGCCACTGGCTCCCAAAGAAAAGTCTGTCTTTGGGAAGGCTCTGGAATAAATGGCTACTTACTAACAGCAGGGTTGTGGTGGTGTACACCTGTAATGGCTTGAAAGTCAGTGCCGTGGAGTTTGCCCCAGCACACCGAGGACTAGCTGTTGGTTGAATACGCCTTTGGGATTTAAGAGTGGCTTTGGGAGGGTGGGGTGAATGTGGGGGGGCCATATTGTGGGATATCTCCACGGCCCAAAGGACAAGGGAGGACTGGGTGGCCTTGCCGTCACCATTGGGAGCTCTTGAACACCTGGAGGTCTGGATGCCCGGCTGCAGAGCTGGTCAGGGTGGCCACGGAGCACGGTATGTCAGGGCCCAGCCCCAAATGCACGAACAGCAGAGAAGAAACCTGAAAATCCATTGCTACCGGTATGTCTTAAGGTGTTTCGGTGAAAAAGCTTCCTGCTGCATTGCTGAGAATAAATAGTTGACCGGCTAAGTCACTTTATAGCGCTCGCACCTCGCTGTTAACGTCGAACCTCTCCTGTAGTATTAGGGAAGCTAATGGGGTTGCAGAACCATTTTCCTCCTCTCTCAGAGCAGTAAGAGAAAAGAGGGGACCTGCCCCGAATCGATGAGGTTCAGGGTGGTAGGCATCCAAGTCACCTTTGAAAACTGGATTTTAGTTCAGGAGACCTCTAAGCGCTGTTGAGCGGTTTGGTCCAGCGAAACAGTTGGAGGCTTTAGGATGCAATCACCATTCATTGTGAACCAAAACTTTGTGAACTATTGTAAGCTGTCGTTCACTGTAAATGAAAACAGCAGTTATAGAAAATGAACTTCTCAGTAGACAACTGCTCCTGCTCCTTAACTTTAAGCCATATCTCTTGGGCTTTTTACAGAGATCAATACGTTCTCATCCAACATCGGAGTCTTTTTTGAGTGCTGCTGAATATTCCGCGCCTGAAACAAGAGAGGGGGAAATAAGTGAGGCAGTGAAGTTGAAAAAACGCAGCTTGACAAGAACAAGGAGAGCTAAACTCTCGCAGCAGTCGAGCTGGGCTGCTGGTGGACAGGAGGTGCCGAGCATCCTCATTGCCCGTGAGGTTCAGCTCTGTGGATCTGTCTCGAAAAGGCTGAGGGCGATCGGCACCTTGCAGGATTTGTCCCTTTACGCAGTAATGAGGATCAGACATATTTATCTCCTTCCTGAGATTTCATCAGAAAAATGGATGAGTTCTGAATGATTCGCCATATGTTTCAGGGCATCAGGCATGCCCCTCGCTGCTGGGGACCGGAGTGATGGAGCAAGGGTGTATCTCAAACCTGGCTACCATAATCTTCCTCCTTTGCTCAGCAACTTTGAAACGCTAATATTTAATGCAATGTCTTCCCTTCCTTCTGCTGCTGTTCCCCCCGGGACTTTTCCACCCACTTGTGCAGTCAGCATGTTCTGCTCCCCCTCCCATATGGCGCGCATAATTTCCCGTATATTAGAAACCAAACCCAGGAAATATTTAACGTTCCAAAAAACATAACAGTGAAACTAGAAACATCAAAATATGAAGGCTACTGAAAGGGAAGGGGATTCTACCCAGGGAATAACAAAGAAATCTGTCTGTAACATGTCCTCTTGCATTAGTGAGCACTATCTGGATGGAGCTCTTTGAAGAGCTGTGTATTTAAACATGGTAACATCGCAAGTCTGGCTTTGGGAGAGGGAGTGAAAGAACCTGCCTCTATTGTCTTGGTAAGTGCCTTGCAGGTATGGGAGGCTGTTCGCAGGTGTGTGTTCCCGAAGCCTTCTCCTCCCCATGCTGAGCCGGCCCTGTTCCACAGCCTCTCCCCCACCATCTCAGGAGCCTCTGCTGAACTCGCTTTGCCCTGGGCCTGTCCTTCTCTTACCCTCAAGGACCCAACGCTGGATGATCTTCCAGACGCGGACTAACAAGTGCCAGGTGAAGGGGAACAGTCCCCTTGTCTACCGGCTGTTGCTACAGCAAGCCTGTGTTGCTCTTGAGGTGCGCTGCTGGCTGGTGTCCCCCAGGACACCCAGGTCCTCCTCAGCTGCATTACCCCCAGCCTGTCTTCATGTAAAGGGTTAGGCTGCTCCAGGACTTGGCATTTGTCCTTACTGAACTTCCTGAAGCTCCTGCTGGCCCGTTCCTCCTCTCGAGGTCCCTCTGAGTGGCAGTTTGCTGCTCCTGGAGCGGCTGCTGGAGAAATCGCCTTGGTGTTAACCAAGCAAGAGATTTTGGGGTGGGCACAGAGATGCGTGCCGTTGCATTTGTAGGGTCTTAGAGTCATAGAATCATAGGGTTGGAAGGGACCTGTGGAGATCATCTGGTCCAACCCCCTGCCAGAGCAGGGTCACCCAGAGCAGGTTACACAGGAACGCGTCCAGGCGGGGTTGGGATGTCTCCAGGGTTGGAGACTCCACCACCTAAGTACTAAGTACTTTTCACGTACTCCGAGACCGCTCTAGGCAGTGAGGACGTCTGTGCTGCAGGCATCACGAGGGGATTTTTTCCAGCTGCTGTCGTGACTGGTGAGCCAAGCTCCAGTCTCCACAGGGACCTCTGGGCCCGTGACCCGCTCAGTCGGAGCCTGTAGCTGGCCGTCGTTGCTGGAGAGGTTTGTCAGCGAGCGCAAAGGAAAGCTGTGTAGAGGTCATTTTGGTTTGTAGTGAATAATGCCCCAAACCATAAAGCTCCAAAGAATATTAGATCTGGGATCCGTTCGGTCCGGTTATTGTCATTGCTATTTTTTGAAGGTTCTTCAGTTAACAAGGCCATCTTACGTGCTTCCAACATATGGCCCGAGTAAATGATTGCCCTGTTCATATCCCTGGAGTTTTGTCAGGCATCTGTGGCAAGCATGAAATTTTTGGTTGCACAAACACGGTGTACTGTATGGGTTTGTTGAGAAGGCAGATGTGATTTTTTTAGGTCAAATGTCTGGAGCGAGCAGCTTTATATGGTCATGCTGGCAGTCACCCGGACATTGAATGCTTTCTGTTAATGCTGGGACAGGAGTCTGGTTTGTCTGCGCGTGACTCTGTGATGACAAGGGGGCTGCTGGACTCCGTTTTCCAAAGATGTAGTAAATTTATTGACTCTCGGTGAGCCTGGATCTGGCCTGCCTGGGGTGGGGGTTTCCAGTGAAGCAGAATGATTTTGAAAATTTTGCTGCTTTAATTCTCATGGTCCTGATTGTACCTGGCTTTTAAGTGGCAGAGTGGAGTTATTGCTGCTGTGCTAATGCGCATGTAATGGGCAACGGTATCGAAGGGAAGCAGAAATGATGTGGGATTGGGATAGCATTACTCTCCTGAATTAATCTCGTGAGCGTTGCTGAAATTCCTTGTGCAGGTTGCCGGTTCATCTGAAATCTGCTTTCTCTTTAGTTCAGTCATGCACAGGAGCCGCACAGAGCTCTTCCTTGTGCTGGTTGGAAATGGCAGAAGTCAAAAATTTTGTTGCCGAGCTTTTGCTGAAATGTTGCCTTTCGTGGAGAACGAAGGCAAGGTCCTTTTTGAAGAAAACAGAACTGGAGAATACGCTGCTTCTGTCTTTTTGTGACCCACCGTAGTGTTGAATGGGGCATCGAGGATACTGCGTGAAACCTTACGTTTAACAATAGATCAGGAAACTAGTTGCCTAAATCACGACGTTTTGGAAGAGTAATGGTATTTAATGCAATGAAAACCCCCTGCAGCTTAGTGTTCAGCCTCGGCAAGGGGGTGGCAGGGTACGTGTGAACAGCAGGAGTGCGGCAAGCCCAGGGTGCTCTTTCTCCTCCTGCCTTGTGCTACGGGTGATGCCGGACTTGGCGTCGATCTGTGCCTGGCCCCGGGCAGTGAGAATGCGCCGCTGGATCGACCCTCCAGAAATCCTGAATATTCAGCCTTTTTTCCCCGTGCTCTGTCTCAGCGCATCCCCAGCATCACTTATATTTCCAGTAACCTTTTCTTTTTGTAATTCCTTGTGGTACATCCCTGCCTTCTAGCATTTTCTCGGTAAGAAATATCAGGTCAACTATTCCCTACTGAACCTTTTCATCTTCCGGTTCACTTTGCAGTATTGCGCTTCACCTGCTGGGGTTTTGTTCCTTCTTTTCGTTGTTTCTTGGGAGCACAGAAGTGAGAATTTGCTGGCAGTTCTCACGTTCCATAAAAAATTTCAAGTGCTTTTTAAATCCCTTTCCTGGGTGTTATTTTCTGAAAGCACCAGTGCCATTCTTGCCGTCTGAAGCCTTTAGGTGTATTCTATACAAATTTTACTTATAAAGGTATTATGAATTATATTCCCTTTCTTATCCTCCTTGCTTGATGGAAAGAACTCTTCTACCGCTAGTTTATTTTTTTTTTCAAGTACTGCATTAAAGTGCTTTCTGTGTTTGTAGAAATGAAAATGCCTTGTTTTAAAAATGAAATATCTTGTTTTAAAAATGAAATTGAATGTCTCTAGTTGTTTTGCAAACTAGTACTCGCATGGAGGTAAGTGCCCATCGATGCGTAATATCAAGATCCTTTAAAAAGATAGATATTTCAAGGGGAGACCGAAGCTTTTCTGGAAGCTTTTGTTTGTGATCTGTTTTATCTGAAGCCACTTACTGCAGGTCTGAGGGTCGGCTTGACGTGCATCTTGGCGTGGGTTAGCTGGGGCTTTGCCTGTGCTGCCTCGTCCCCCAGCGCAGCCCGGGTGACAGCCGCGTCCCCGAGGCGGCCAAGGGCTGGGCTGAGGGGGCGCGAGCGGGTCGGGCGCTGCTGGGACACGTGTAAAGCCATGGACCAGCCCCTGGGTCACTGGTGTGAGGATGGCTTGCAGTCCCCATCCTCTGAGCTCCCCCAGCCAACGTGCTGGTTTGGGTATTTTTAGTCCTCCTTAGACATTTTTGGGCCTTTTAAAATGATGTCTCAGGAAAGATGGCCGGGGGCGCAGAATCCCTTGTGGCTCTGCGTAGGTCGTTTCCGTAGTCAATTATTCTCTGTGCTGGGGGAACAAATAACCCAACGCCACCGGCCTCCAACCTCACCTTCTTTTTAACTCGTGCTAAGCCATTACGTGATGCTTGTGTGAGAGCTCCCAAGCAGGCAACTCCTGGTGCAGGTGCCACAGGAACCTCGGGGACGGGTTTCCCCGCTTTGGGAAAGTGCAGTGTAGTTTTCCCTGGCTCCATAGATAGCTACGGGCAGGATAACTGCTGCTGCCGGCTCATCAAATAGCAATTTTGAAGCCTGCATCATTTTCGAAGCCCAGCGTTAAGTTCTCGGTGACTTCTGTTTGTCAGAGATTTTCATTTCCATCATTATCCGATGTGAAAGATCTGCCCGTTTCTTTACATGAATGCAGCTGAATGGAAGTCAGGCTGTCATCTCACACAAAAATGTCACTTTGGGGACTTGGGGGGAGTTAATCTAATCTAAAATCAAAGTTTTCACATCTGAGAAAATAGCTAGGGAGGCTGTGGGTGGCCTTCTTCAGTTGAAAAGTTAAAGAAGTTGGGACTTTTGGTTGAACTAAATTTTTTTTTTTGTTTTAATTAAAATCTTTTTTTGTGAAAATGGTTGCCCATCGCTCTCTATAAAGTCCCCCTGGTGCTTGCCTTTTGCTGTTGACTTCACGTAGAAGGCGTTTGCTGCGAGGGGATGGGAGGCGGAGAGGGAGCGCGACCGCAGAGCAGCAGGCAAGTAGCGATGGTCCCGCTGGTTGTACGGCAGAGGGTAAAATAAAGCCGAGCTGTCTTGAGAAACAGCTGGGTGAGGGTTTCATGGTGTATCTCGCCTCCTCCTAAAGCCGCCCGCGATCGCAGTATTACCACAGACGTCTGGGGCTCTGTTGTTTGACGCTCAGTGCCGTTAGTCCCCTACAAAGAGGAGGTTTGGGTTGGCTTTTTCCTCGCAAGCCATCGTCCTCTTTTAGCCGTGGACTCATTTGCCATCTCTCATAGCAGCGTCTTGTTGATTGTTTATATTGTCAAAGCGGGTGGCTGAAAAAAAAACTGTAGAAAATTGTGAAGCAGCTGGTGTTTAATTAGTGTGTTCCTTATATAGCTGGTTGGCCACGCTCTGGTCCCCGCTCCGACTGGGCTCAATCCGGAGTCGTTCCGTTGGTTGTGCTGGATATTTGCTGGGGTTGCGTAAGTGAGAACGTGAATGAGTGTCATATGTTTCTGCTTTAATTAAAACCGGCAGCGGCTAGAAGAGGTGGGGCAGACGCAGAGGGCTTAGCTTGTGTGCCGAACTACGCTGCCAAAACCCTGAAGATCACGGCTGTAAGCCCTTTCCCCTGCTGAAGCTGATTGCAAAACTCTTTCTCCTCCTCTTCAGCCAAGATTTTGCATTTATTGAAAAGGGAGGGGGTAAGATTTAGGCCTGCTGTTATTTATTGTCGCAAGAGCTCTGCGATGGGGTGTGCTTTGCAGAAGGAAAAGCTTGACCTGCCTGTTTTTGTTTGCATATAGCCAAGTCGCAACTCCTACACGCCGTTTCAGGCAGCGAAGTCACCTTGTCCCTTCCCTGCTTGAGCTTCCAAACCAGGGCTGAGATGAGACCTCCAACCTCCTTCAAGTCCGCATGCGTCTCAGTTTGGCTGAGCCATCTATAAAGAAATAAAGGAGCGTTGCGGCTTGGAAAGGCTTGTGCTCGAGTATGCTGCTGGGGAGGTCAGAGATGCTTGCGTTCGGATCGAACTCGTTGCTGCTCCACAGGGTGCGAATCAGCCGGTGTCAGCACCTGTTGCTTTAACGTCTCTTACTGTAACCAAGGGTAGGTGCGGAGAAGATGCTCTGCCGCGCGTGTTGCCCGCGACAGCTGGTACGGCGTGTCTGCCCGCCCTGAAAAGTATTCAGGGAAATAATAAAACCAAACAAGGTTTTAAGATCATAGAATCATAGAACGTGTTGGGTTGGAAGGGACCTCTCAAGGCCATCTAGTCCCACCCCCTGCAGTCAGCAGGGACATCTCCAACTAGAGCAGGTTGCTCAGAGCCTCATCCAGCCTGGCCTTGAATGTCTCCAGGGATGGGGCCTCCACCCCCTCTCTGGGCAACCTGGGCCAGTGTCTCACCACCCTCAGTGTAAAGAGCTTCTTCCTCATGTCTCATCTAAACCTACTCTGCTAAAGGTACTGCAGAACTCTTAAAGAGGGTCGAGACAAGCCGAAGTGCCAAAATAACACCTCTTTGTGAGCAAGCTTGCACTCAGTTTTTAAGGCAGCTACGTTTTGCAAGGGGAGGTTAAAGGTATGGGGGGAGGTTAGTCTGTGTCACAAAATGTCAGTAAGCTTTTTATACAGCCACCAAAAAAAAAAAAAAAAAGGTCTTTTTGGTTTTACACCTACAGAGTCTTATACGTTGTCTTCGAGACGCCCCAAAAATTCCCCTCAGCACTTTTATCATTCTGCTGAAATAGTTGTGATGCTAAATCCACGCCGTTCTGACTAGAGAGCTCCACGAATGCTTTCCCATTAAGGGATTACTCACTCTTGCAGATTTTTCTGAAGCAGCAGGGTTGGGATTTGCCGCTCCCGAGGCCGGATGGGGTGGGTTTGGGGGCGCTCAGGCAGCGGTGGGGCCACTGCCTCATGGGATCCGCCGTGGGAGATGATCTTCCTTGAAGAGCACCGGGTGTTATTTTTCCAACCAAAATGGTCTAAACCAAAGGCAAAAGGTTGAAACAGGCAAGCGGGAAGCAGGAAAACAGTCTCGTGATAACATGCAGGGCACAGAGAATGGGACGGGGGGGGGAAAGAAAGCACAAAAGGCTGTTAGCCAGGGCACCAACCTCTTTCTTTTCTGTTTAGTTTCAGCTTCTCTTAAAATTCCTGCTGTTTATCCACTTTGCCCACATGGGAGCCAGAAGCCTTCCTGCTCTTTTCTGTCAAATTAAATTAATGGGGAGAAAAACCAACCACACAGATGCTCTAAATCCCAGGCTAATACTGCGGAGTTTTGGCTCTTGCATCTGATTCTCAGTGTGGTTCAAAAGCAACTCTGGAGCCACCGGGGCACTCAGAAAGGCAAAAGAGCAACAATTTTTTGTGTTTAAATTGAGAGCTGAATTTTTCATCCAGTTCGGGAAGGTGAGATGTGGAGGCAAATCCGGGGTTTGCCTGTGGTCTCGTTCCACATGTGTGCGCGTATGTGATGGGGCTCTTTCGCTGCAGGCAAAGTACGGGAGTTTTTCATTGAATACATCGGCCAGCTGAGCTTTTTGGCTAAAACAATTGTATCAAAAAAAGTTGTTGGGAAACTTCTGTGAATGCGAGGGAAGCTTCTTCCCCATCCGCAGCTCCCCGATTCCAGCAAACCACCTGGGGGAGACAAGGCGGAGATGGGAAGCAATGTGCACGCGCTTTGGTGATTTGACGTTCTGGGGGGACAGTTTGATTTTTCCGAGATCACTTAAGTCTTCCCTCTGCCCCGTAACTCTTCACAGCCAGCACAAGAGCCGGAGAATTGCTCCAAATCAAATGGCCCCAGTCACCAAAGGCCACTGGCATGAGCTACCGCAGCTGCTTAAGGGCAGAGCCGTGGTGTCCCCTGGATGCAGGCAGGACTTGTGTGCAGGGGGGTAGTTAAGGCAAAGGTTGCGACAGGCGCAGCCCAGCACCAGCCATCTGCTTGTTTTCTGCTCATTGTGTTTTCAAGTACAGAGAAGAGCCAAGGTGGGAGGGGACAGTGGGCTTTTATCCTTTCTAGGAACCCAGATCATCCTTCTGTGAACAGCTTTGATTTGGCTCTTCACAGGTGGGTAGCACCGGCCTTCTCCTGGCATCATTGCGTCTCTCTGATAGCACGTGCTCTGCTATCGTAGTTCTTTCTGCGCTTCCTTTCCTTTTTCTTTTTCTTTTTTTTTTTTGTTTTGTTTTTTTGTTTTGTTTTTCCTTATTACCTGGATGACTGGGTTCCCAAGGAAGCTCTCCCACGCTCCAGACTGATGGCTGGAGTCTTCTGTGCTGTCGGGATTTGGCGTAAGTGGAGCTATGTGCATGGGGTTTGCCTTTTCTCTTAAAAAAAACTTTGGGGGATGGGGGGTGTTTCGCAAACCTTCAGGTGGATGGAAGCAGTTTTATCAATATTAATTATAATGAGCTGGTTTGGCCCTTCTGGATCCGGATAAGAGTGAAACGTGTTAGATCAGGGATCTGAAGGTGTTGGAGCAGCTGATGGTTGATGCCAAGGACTTCTGCGGGGCTTTGCTGAGTTGGAGCCTCTGTGAAGATCAGGAGTAAGCACTGATCCTATGGAAAGCACATACTCTAAGCTTTGCTCACTTAGTCATCTTTTAATTGAAAACATATTATTAAAGTCAGTACTGCTTGGATGATGAAGATCAAAATTTGCCAAACAGAGTTTCTGAATGCTAGTGGCTAGATTTTTATTAGAGCAAAGGTTTGCTTTGGGTTTTCTCCAGTTTGGGAGATGCTCTTTAAACTGGCTGCCAGCAGGACGGCTTGTTTCCGCGGTGTCTTTTGCTGTACCCTGCTTCCCCTGTTAATGCTGCACATGTAGAGGCAGAGAGCAGCAATTTCTACAGATGTGTATGCTATACGGTGTGTTTGTACGACAGGACTCTTTTCCTTTTTGAAAATTGCTAGGCAAGAATTTCTAAAATGCGTATCACGAGCTATCAACGTGGGTTTAAGTGGTTTGCTTAGTTCAGAGTAAATTCTTCGTGAGAGCACGCCATCCGCAATTTAATCTCTCAACTTTTAAAATGTCAGATTCTCGGCTCTCAATTAAAGCAGGGATGGTAAAGTGGGACCTCAATAAAGAGATTCTTCAGCGTAGCATTAATGCTGAAGTGTTCAAATGCGCTTCACGTGCGGATTATGAACCTTTTCATTATAGCGCTTGCCCTGGGAGGGTTATGTGCAGGTTTACCCCGTGGATTCAGAAGATTTTGGGTTTGCTGTTTGCTCCCCGTTTTTGATTGACTTCTTAACAGCGCAGCGTCCTTCTGCGCCTGGCTCTGGCGATGAAGGGGTTAAAACTTGCTTTGCCTCCTTGGCTATTCTGTGCTCCATCTGTAGACTGTTAAAATCAACACATGTTTTTTTGTGGATAAAGGTAAAAGTGGAGGGAAAGTGCTTTGGGCTCTTTTGGCACGTGGTGCTTTGTAGAAAGAGAGGGCATAATTGTTATTCCACGTAGTAAAACTGGCAGTGATTCCTAGCACATGCCTGTAAGTTTTTGTCTTTCCTTCCCACTGTTGATTTTGCACAAGCAAGAAGCCTCTGCCAAGGCACTTTAAAAAAAAAGCCATTTCAATTAATACGTGTTTTTCCGAGAATCGGAAAGCAGTTTGGATGAGGTGGTGTGGAGTGTGTCTTTATGGTATAAACTCATGGCAACTCTCGGTTTGGGTTGAACAGTCTTTGGATTTGCCGGACCCCGCAGGCGGTCCGCTGAGAAAGGTTTCCCCGCTAATCCGACTTCTTTTCTAGGAGTTCAGACGCTGACATCCACTCCCTCCAGTTTTTTCCAGCCCGTGGATTCAATCACAGAGTCTCGGTGGGAGTGAAGCCTGCAGCGTGCTGGAGGTCTGCCAGGCCAAGCTGCGCATCCTTTCCCCCGAGGAATCTGGTGCTGCTTAACTTTTAGGCAAAACACAAATAACAGAGTCAGCCTTTTGGCCACAAACCTGTTATGGCGAGGGACGTACGCTTTGTTAGCAAAACGAGAATGGCAAAGCACTTGGGACTCCCTGTGTAAAAATGTCACCTTTCTCTAGGAAGTGGAAGCAGCTCCCTCTCTGCTCCCAGCTGCGTTTTTGTGCATCAAGCTACAAAACCGTCACGCAGAGCTGAAAGACCCAACCATCTCCATACCCCCCCGCGCAGCCTGCGCCGTGCTGGGTGACGGGCAGTCATAGAATCCTAGAATGGTTTAGGTTGGAAGGGACAGGCCACCTTCAGTTACCCAATGGACCTACAGGGTCAGTCCCCTCTGCCCCCGGAGAGGAGCCCGTGCCCTGCCCGGCGTGTGGGGAACCAGCCTTCCCTTGCCCTTCTTTTTTTTCCTGGGAACCTTGTGGCCAAATTGGTTGTGAATCGCAAGAAAGCACCTGCAAACACGGCTAAATGAACATCCGTGCTGCCTTCTCCAGTGTGACTGTGTCTAGTCTGTGAATGACGTTATATTCCTTGGGATGACAATTTGAAGGGGAAAAAGGACCTATTTTCTGCGTTTCCTTTGCTCCCCGAGGATGCTGACTTCACATGAGCTCCCATCATAGCAAATGAAATCCTGGCTCTTCATCAGGTCCAATTCTTCTTGGGCTGATGCTGCCTTTACGCATGGCTAAGCCATTCATCCCGACTTGCGCAGTCGCCTAATTACCAGGTGCCAGAGAGCACAGGCTGGCTGATGATGTACAGTAGTTGCTTACGTGAGCAACCTGTGATTCAAACGCTTGGTTTTTTTTCCTAAACATTGAAGGTGAACTCTTGCCACCACGGAGCTTTCTGAGAGTTTTGCCAACAACTTGAAGAGGGCCTTGAATCCAAGTTCTCCATTTAGAAAATCAATGCAGTTGAAAAACCTCAGTGACGCAAAACCCAAACCCAACAACAACAACAAAAAACCCACCTAAACAACCCACAACAAACTGATATGAGGAAGAAATTCTTGGCTGTGAGGGGGGTGAGCCCCTGGCCCAGGTTGCCCAGAGAAGCTGTGGCTGCCCCATCCCTGGAGGGGTTCAAGGCCAGGTTGGACGGGGCTTGGAGCAACCTGGGCTGGTGGGAGGTGTCCCTGCCCAGGGCAGGGGGTGGCACTGGGTGGGCTTTAAGGTCCCTTCCCACCCAACCGTTCTGTGATTCTGTGACTCTGAGTGGGTTCATGTCAAGTGTGCCCCATTCCAGCTGCCCCATTCCAGCAGAAGTCAGTCACAGACTGGACCGTTGCGCTCAGGCTTTGAGCTTTGTACCAGCTTGAAGTCGGTAGATCGTGTACAGCAGTTTCATTGCTGGCACTGTGGTCAACGCTGCTTCACGCCACCTTTTCAAAGAGCTCTTGCATCAGAAGCCGTGGTCCCCAGCCTGTGCGCGTCTATGGGAGGAGACGCACAGAGCCTTAAAATTTTCATAGGTCTTTTGATGTGATAAATGTACCTGGGATGGGATGGGATTGCTGCTTCTGAAGCAGCTTTTGAGACCCTGAGTTGTCTGACCCTTAAACAGGCGGGTTGGTTAAATCCCTTTGCAAATATTGGGACATGTGATTTGTGGGTAGATCTGCTCTCATCCAGATGGAGGTGGATCCAAAACGGCCTCTCCACCTCTGAGTTTCCTTACCTGGCAGTCATCTTTACCAAATCTGTGTTTACATTCCGATACGGTTCTTCCCATATTCATTTTTCTTTTCTATCTGCTACCCTCGGTGTTTAAAATAAAATAAACCCCAAGCCCTGAGAAATAAGAATGACATTTACGATGAAACGCTGAGGGCACAAAATGCGCCTGTTCTGTTTCTCAGGGATTGTGCTGCCGCGCTATGGATGCGTGAGGGGTGAGATAAACCTGAGAGCTGCCCTCCCCGGGAATCGGCTCCTATCAAGTCGTCGTCAAAATAAATGCATTACTCAGCGGCTTTGGGGTGCTCGCAGGGCTATTTCAGCGCGCTCTCGTTTACCCGCAAAGTGAAACTGCTCCGTCTGTCAATAACCATTACTCACGTCCCTAGTCTTAGTACCAGCCTATTGTGAACGTAAACGCCTTCGCTTCAGTTCTGTCTGCAGAAATACCTCTGAAATGCCCAATAACTTCAGTCTCCTGAATCTTGAACTTTAACATCCGTTACAGCGATACATCAAAAAGCAACATGGGTTTGTGCTAAACTAGTAATGAGGAGCTCAGTCATCACCCAGCGCGTGTTCCTGATAGTGCCCTGAATTTAGCGGTTAGGAGGAATTTAGGTTTAGGAGGCGCTTCCAAGAGTTTGAAGGAGGCTCAGACCGGTCGGTGGGTCGGGGTTACGCTGTAGGTCTGTATTTTGTGCAAAATAACCCTCTCGTGGAAGAGGGGCCGCGTGAGCGCATTCACAAGCACAGCGAGGCCTAACGATGGCGTTAATCTTCCGCTGCTCTTTTATTCGGGTTGTTTCTTAGGGGCCAGCCGAGCTGACAGAGACTTGTGCTCTCCTCCTACCTGTCAGGGGAGTTACCTTTTGACTCCACTTTGTGGCAGCCCACGGTTTCATTTGTGTGTTTGTCCCCAGGCGCGTGGTTTTGGCTGGCAGCATCTTTGCTACAGGCGGCGATTCACCGAGAGAGGTTTCTCTCACCATTTCTGAGGTTTGGCTTGAGTGTTCAGAGAATGAAAAGGACATTTCAGCCACAAACCGAGCAGGTTTGTTGTAGAACGATGCTCACTTGCGTGGCCCTCAGAGCCCATCTTCGTATTATCACCAACTTTAAAAAGTCAGTCTAACTGTCATGTTGCAGTTTCATTTTGCATTTGATAGTCACTTGAAGCAAGTTTAGAAGCTGGAGGAGTATTTTGGTGTAAGCGCTGCATTGGAGAAAGGCTTTTTGGGTTTGCGCAATTAATCCTGAATGTCTTCCTTGTGCTGTCACGTGTCTTCATCCAAGAAAGGCGAAAAGGAGCCGTGCGGTTGGGATGGGACCCAGCCTCCGGGCGGTATGAGCCTTCCGAGCCCCCTTCTTGGGCTGGTGTCTCTAAATGTAAGGGCTTGGTGCGGTGGGTGGGGTGGTGGCACAGCCTCCTCCAGCCAGGGTTGTTGGAAGAAAGCAGCTGTGGCTTGTGTTCTGCGCTGAGCTCATTCCTCTCCACGTGAAGAGGAGCTGAGAGCTGAGCCCCTGGGGAGAGCTCGCCAAGACGTGGGAACCCGGCAAATTAAATGGGGACACTGGTTTTCCTCTTCAAGGGGAGAGCTGGGGGGGTTCAGCCTGGAGAAGGGAAGGCTCCGGGGAGACCTTCCAGCCCCTTCCAGTCCCTCAAGGGGCTCCAGGAAAGCTGGGGAGGGACTCTGGAGCAGGGAGGGGAGCCGTGGGACGAGGGGGGACTCTGGAGCAGGGAGGGGAGCCGTGGGACGAGGGGGAACGGTTTTAAACTGGAAGAGGGGAGATTTAGATGGGATCTGAGGAAGAACTTCTTTGGTGTGAGGGGGGTGAGCCCCTGGCCCAGGGTGCCCAGAGAAGCTGTGGCTGCCCCATCCCTGGAGGGGTTCAAGGCCAGGTTGGACGGGGCTTGGAGCAGCCTGGTCTAGTGGGAGGTGTCCCTGCCCAGGGCAGGGGGATGGAACGAGATGATCTTTAAGGTCCCTTCCAACCCGAACCGTTCTGTGATTCTAACAGGCCGCCCACATCCCACTTTGGGTACCAAGGGGCCTTTGGCAGCTGGGAGCGGAGTGAAGGATCAGGGGGGTTGAATCCTCATCCTTCAGCTCCAGCTCGATGCTTTAAGCGGGGCACGGCTTCTTGCTGCCTTGGGCCGAGCGCTGCCGCCGAGGCGGAGAGGAGATGTTTGTTTACCTGTGCGCTTTGTTTGCTGTGATTTTTATGCTAGGTGGAGAGGAAGAACATGACTGAAAGTCAGCTGCTTTGCTGCCCTTGAGAAAAAATATATTCATGTTAAAAAAGGAAAAGTAAATAACATGTTCCTGTTAAGTGCCTGTTAGTTATACATATTACATCTAAAAGTAATTATCATTTAATTAGCAGTCTAGCAACAGTGGAAGGAGGTGAAGTTACAGTTAACGTTGCATTTATTACTGATAGCAAGCGAAGGGACGGATTCCTGATGAAGCATGGCCTGCCGAAGCCATTTGGACTGGTGCGAGCAGCACCGTGAAGCTGAAAACCCCGGGGCTGGGGGCTGCAGAGCCCCAGGGGTGGGACCAAAAGGCGCCCACTGCAGCTTTTCCATAGCTGCTATCTGCTCTGTCCGTATGGAGTTAGATGCTCCCGTTTGAAAACCACCGGGAGTGGGATCAGGATTAGGCATCGGATTAGATAAGCACGTGCAGTCTTTGACACCCGAACTCCGCGCTCCGTCCTAGGAATTTCTAAGGATAAAGGTTTGGTCTTTTTTTTTCTTTCCCTTTTCCTGCACCAGGCGTTTTGTTATAAGTCAGAGGTTGGAAGTGCCAAAAGATGACACGTTAGAGGAAATAAAGTACAAGAAATCTTTCACCACCTTAGAGGTGAAATCCCAGCATTGTCCTGCTCTCGCGTCACTGGGATTTCTGAGGTGGTGCAAATGCAGATGCTTAAATCTAGGACTATATAAAAACCTTGTCTTCTTGAGGAACTGGGAAATGGTTTAAAGATGTCGGCTGCCCGTCTGTGCGTGTTCAGTCTGAGTATCTGGGAGGGCTGGTGAAGGCGCTTCCCGTCCTGCTCACAGCTCCCCAACGAGGTGGATTTCAGTCGCTGCCAATTAGCAGAAATGAGGTTTTAAACTACTTCTGACAAAACTTTGAAGCCAGTCCCCGACGTTGCCCTGGGGAGTTCTGCATCTCTAACGTGGAATAAATAGGTCTGATTTGCATAGACAAACACTACCCTTTTAATGAAACGTTCATGTGGGCTTGAAAAGCCCTGAATAAGCTGTTCAGGAGGGCGCTT
Organism: Rynchops niger; assembly: GCA_013400035.1. Classification (NCBI taxonomy): domain Eukaryota; kingdom Metazoa; phylum Chordata; class Aves; order Charadriiformes; family Laridae; genus Rynchops; species Rynchops niger. The sequence goes on from VXBH01009934.1 coordinate 477,692, forward strand.
GCCACTTGTGCTGAAGAGGCGACTGATAGTCGATAGTAGGACGAGACCGTGACCTTCTGTTGATTAATCCATAAAGGTGTGTGCTCTCCTTTCCTACCCCGCGTTAGGTAACAGCAGCTTTTCCTGCGCGCCGTGTGGCGATGCGCAGCGTGGGGAAGAGACTGATTTACTCTCACCTCCCGGCTCGGATTAAAATTGCAAAAGTGCTTTGTTTTGCTAGAATTTTCTCTCGTGTTGGTTAACGTTTTTTAACTAATGAGACATAAGAAAGCATCTCTTTTCCTAGCCAAGGCTTTGCGGCTTAGCTCCTGGGTTTGATTATAAGATGTACTCCAGCGGGGTAATTTCTGTGCAAGTAAAATGTAACAGCAATTTCCAAATCTGCTTTGAGTGTAAAACCTTTAGGGGACCAGTCATATAGGAAAAGTAAAACCAGGTTAACTAAATACTGTGCCTTTCTGATTCTTCTTCCATGCTAATCTGGGCCCCCCTTTGATTCCCTCTTGAGGTGCAATAGCTTTCCAGACAGGGAAAGTATTTTTCTTGCTATCTTTTACGCGTTTTTCCATGGCTTCCAATATGAGCCAGTGCATTTATGAAAATCACGCTCTGTTTTATCTGAGCTCCGAATCTGAGACTCTCTGGTACCTCTCCTCTAGGACTGTCCCGAATAAATCACGATGAGTGATCGCTATTATTTCCCCCAAATCTGCCTTTGTGGATAAATGGGACGCTGTTAAGGGTCAAGCCCCGGCTACTGATGTTTGCGAATGCGCAATCCTGCTGCAGCGGCTCCTGGTACGGAGTCTTTCCCCGAGCTCTGGGAAGGCTCCGGGGCTCACTGCTGCGGCCAAAGGGCTCCCACCAGGTGCAAAATGCTCTGTTTCCCCCAAGTGCCCGTCTCTGCCTCCAGGAATAGCTCCCCAACTGCCATTAAATCAGCTAAAATGAAGAGACATCTTTTAAGTATAGCTCAAGGGAGAGTCCTGTAATTGCAACTGTTTCCCCCAAACCGTTCCTGAACAGGGAGTGAGTCCCATTTAAAGGGTAATTATCAAATTTACTTTCTCCAAGGTGACTTCTTCGGGGCTTGTACTCTGGGACGCAGAACCGCACCCCTCAGACGCTGCGGTGCAGCACGGCTCCTCGGTGTGCGTGGGGGAGCGCGGGGCCGGGGCCGGCGCAGTCACCACCTTGCGCTATGGCCAGGGCTGGGGAACAGCCCAAACTGCCGTCCGCAAATCCTCATCACCCTGCGCGAGGCTCGCCCCCGTCCTACGGCTGTCGGTCTTGGAAGGGTTTCCCGAGGTCGGTGTCGTTTGCTGAGGTCCCAGCAACATGTCTGTGGGAGGTGGTTGGGCAGTTGGCACGTGGTCTAAGTGTCTTCTGCTTCCGAGCGGCTGTGGAAGGGGGGGTAAGACCCGATCTGTGTAATGGAGATCTGTGGGGCTAGAGTTTTACTTCAGCTGACAATGTACGTGGAATAGGGGACAATTGCTACCTGCACACGAGCGTTTGGACAGCCTGCGGCAGCACACATCTGCACGAAAACTCCTGCGAAAAGTGCTGCAGAAGTGGGAGCGTGGAGGCGGGTGCTCAGGCATCCGGGGATTTTTAGTGCTGGCACATCCTTGGGTTTTGTAGAATCCACAAGGAAGGAAAATGCTTTTAGGCAACGACCTGGGCAGCAGTTTTAATCCTGGAAATTTTACAGTTGAGTTACGGTCCTGAAGCTTGGATGTGTAAATAGGAATCTGCTTTGGGCTCACACGTTCTCTAAGCCCACCGTGGGTACCGTAAGGATGGGCACGCAGCATCCCTTGCTGCCGCTGGCTTAAAGGAAGGCTAGAAACAGCAAATTGGATGTGCGATTCCTCACTTATAAGGTTATTAACTACCAGTGCTTTTCTCACCATAGATGACTTAAATCGGGGTGGGGGGGTCCTGGCGCACATGACAGTATGGCAGTGAATGCAGCAGCTCCAATCTGGAAGATTTATAAAAGCTTGTTCTCAAGAGCATCTAGGTATTGTACTCACCTGACAGATGAGGAAGCAGGGGTACAAAGAAGTTCAGTGCTTTGCCTGAGGTCCCAGAGAGAGCCGCTTCTTGACGTGGAAATGGGAGCAGGCGTACAGCAGCGAGACAGTCAAATCCGTCTTGAGCAAGGTCACAGACATGGGTAGGCATAATAGGTATTTTTAAAAACACATAGTTTTCACAGCTTCTTTGCCATTAAAAGTTTTAAGTCGTATTAATCTCCAGTAAATTCAGAAACAGCATTCCATCTAGCATCTCTTTTATGGGCTATCTCTTCTTTTTAATTTGTTTCGCAGGTTCTGTAGTACTTAGCAACAGCGGGAAAATAAACCCATTTGAAACAGACAATTAACCAAGGTCAGTGGGGCAGGGAAGCTAGAATTATTCAAGAAACAACTATTGCAGATGCCACCCTGGGGATAATATTAAGCAAGGTACGCTGCTGTGGGCTAAAATGCCGTTCCTTCATAGAAATTTAATTACATTCTTGTGAAAGACACATCCAGCTTTCATCTGCCCAAGCCATTACGCAGGCAGTGAGGGGAAGCCGAGAGCGTGGCTCCTGCCTGACTCCTCGTCTGCATGTGGATGCCCCTCCGTAGGAGGCAAAAGCAATATATATTTCTCCTTCGGAGATGCTCTTCGTGTGTGACGTTAGTTTTTTGGGGGTTTGTGATCAGCATCTTGCCCTTGCACACTGCTGTTAGCTGCCTCCTGCGGCTGCCCCGGTGGTCAAACACTCTTCCATTACTGCAAAGTCCTTAAATTAATGATCTGAAGTTCGCTTTTAAAGCAAATACTGCTCCACAGCGTGCACCCAGGCCGTGTCTGCCCTGCATGTTTGCTTTTGGGAGAAGCTGGGGTGGGGTTGAGGGGTGAGACAGGGGCACCCTGCATTTCCCTGAATCACGGAATGGCAGGAGTTGGAAGGGACCTTCGGAGATCATCCAGTCCAACCCCCTGCCAGAGCAGGGTCACCCACAGCAGGTGGCACAGGAACGCGTGGAATGTCTCCAGAGACAGAGACTCCACCACCTCACAGGAAAGAAGTTCCTCCTCACGTTGAGGTGGAATTTCCCGTGTTCCAGTTTGTGCCCGTTGCCCCTTGTCCTGTCCCCGGGCACCACTGAGAAGAGCCTGGCCCCATCCTCTTGCCCCCCGCCCTTTGGATATTGCTGAGCATCGATGAGATCCCTCTCAGTCTGCTCTTCTCCAGCTGAACAGCCCCCGGGCTCTCGGCCTTGCCTCAGCAGAGGGATGCTCCAGGCCCTTGGCCATCTTTGTAGCCTCCGCTCTCCCCTCCCCAGCAGTTCCCTGTCCTTATTGACCCAGGGAGCCCAGAACTGGACCCAGTGCTCCAGCTGTGGCCTCCCCAGGGCAGAGCAGAGGGGGAGGATGACCTCCCTCCACCTGCTGGCCACGCTCTTCTTGATGCCCCCCAGGATGCCATTGGCCTTCTTGGCCACCAGGGCACATTGCTGGCTCATGGGCAGCCTGTTGTCCCCCAGGACTCCCAGGTCTCTTTCAGCTGAGCTGCTCTCCAGCAGGTCACCCCCAACCTGTCCTGGTGCAGGGGGTTATTCCTCCCCAGGTGCAGCACCCTGCACTTGCCCTTGTTGTTCTTCATTAGGTTTCTCTCCGCCCCGCTCTCTAGTCTGTCCAGGTCTTGCTGAATGGGCACACAGCCTTCCGGTGTGTCAGCCACTCCTCCCAGTTTTGTGTCATCAGCGAACTTGCTGAGGGTGCACTCTATCCCCTCATCCAGGTCCTTGATGTGTATGTTGACTAAGGTGTTTGCCCTTGCAGTTGAGGAGGCAGTTCCCAAGGGTGCGGATGATCACTAAGCCAAGTGCGATTGAAGAATGGGCTTGCTTTGTTTCCAGTTAATTTTTAATTCATTCGGTTCATCTCTTCTTCTATTTCTCTGCCCCCTGCCCCCAAACCCTGAGGAACCAGAGGTTTCCTCTGCGGCCTTGCAGTAGGACTGGCTGCAGATTGCCATCGCAGCAGCACGTTGCCCGGGGATGGTGGCAGCCCTGGCCTGGCCTTTGGAGCACTGAGCAGATCATTGCCCCTCCGCCATCCCCAGAGTTGTCTTGCTGTGGTCAGACTGGGCCCAGTGCGTGGTCTGCAGTGGGCTGGCCCGGCCAGGAAGGCAGCTGGAGCGGGAGGGCTCCAGCCTGGAGTTCCTGAGCCCCCAGCACACGCCTTGTTGCCAGCGGAGCAGAGGGTTTTGCACGGTCTCTGCCCCATGGAGCTCTGCTGCTGGGTCTGAGTAACCCTGGCTTATGACCAGAGGGGTCAATCCTTAACGTCACGCGCTTGTATCTAATTTCCTCGCAGGTATTCTCTTGCTGTAAACCTGTGTTACTCATCCTGGTCCTTATTTACTCTGCGATACCCTCACTGTGCCACAAATGCAGGAGAACGTGGCACTGACAATTGCTTCTGTTGCAAATTTTGCGTATGACCAAAAGAAAATCATGCGTTTTATCGCAGAGTGTCATGTAAAAATAAAGATGGTGATCTTCCTTACCCGGGGGTGATCAGGGAAATAACGGATAGACCGCTGCTTAGAGCTACAGGCTTAGTTTACCTGGAATTTTCAACGTGTGATGAGTTGGTTAAATTAAAGCCACGGAGCTCAGGCTCTCCCAGTGTGTCCTGCTGGGATGCTGGCTCCCACCAGTGAGCCCCAGCTGGAACGTGGAGGTGCAGACGGGCAGCACGAGTGGGAAACTCTGTGTGCTTTGGACAAGCCTGCAATGTCCAAATGGCAAATAAGATGTTTGAATCGGGTATGTTTAATTAGGAATGGCAAGTTTGGGAGAGGGACAAGTAACACCTTTCTGGGCAGGTAAAGGACCATCCCAAACGTGCTAAGCGCGGTGCCGTGTCTCCTGAAGCACTAGGGTTGGGTTTGTTGAAGGTGAGCAACTCCGTGGTCGACGTTTATTAAAAACAACAGCAGTTTAATGGAAACTGGACACCCCGGCAGTTCTTGAAGTATGTTCTCAGCCTTCTTGCGCTCAGCGGTATGACTGCTAATTATTTTTTTAATATCTTTTTTCTACATATTTTATAACTTACGCTTTAGTATAAAATTGGAAGCAAAATCCAATTGTGTAGGAAAATTAATTTCCTTGAATTGAAGAAGCAATCTACTTGAGACTTTTTAATCATTAGATGATAACTGTGCACTAAAGAAGGGAAGACCATTAAAGCAACTTAATAGACTAGGATAAACGTTTTTTCCCTGTATCTTCTTCATTTTTATTTAGAGATTCAGACTGAGGACATTTCATAAAAGCTGCTCTTCCTGACCTTTCGTCACTTATTGTATGGAGGAGCCAAGCGAAATACTGGCAAGGAGCTAACGCTGTGGATTCTGGATACGAAACCAATAATTCTGCGAAACATCTCTGTTCATCCTTTCCTGCCAAATTCTGCTTTCCCTTTCTCATTAAAGAAAGAATAGCTATCGGGACAAATAAAAATGCATTTAGCTGAGCTGAGCTGAGCTGTGTGTGATTTTTCAAAACAAACTGTGTTAATGCTTTTAATTAAGGGGCAGAGGAACAAGAGGCTTTATCAGCTCTTTGTCCGCAGGCCATTATTGCATTGCGGATGGGCTATCTGTTATTGTAACCGTCCACCTTTTTGAAGGATTTACTGCAAAATCAAATGGTGTTTTTATTTAAATTGTTGATCGCCGCTTGATTCCTCATTTATTTAATATGGAGGCATTGTTACAAAGAAGAATGTAGCACTTAATTTGTATTGCTTGAGGGAGCTCCGATCCGCTCGGGAGCGCTGCTTTGCACGCTTCACCGTGTCCTGTCTTGGAAACAGGGTGTGCAGCAGAACGAAGAAGAGGAAAATTGGAAGGTGAAGTTACCAAATCCCAGTCAGGCTGTTTGCAAGAGCATTTTGGAAAGGATCGGTGACTCTGTGGTCTATAAAGTGAAGTCAGGTTGTAAAATAATGATGAAAAAAGCTTTCTTGGGCAACAGCTCCCGTGCGTGGCTGTTAAGCGGCTTCCAGTTCAGAAAACCTCGTTTATCTGGTGGTGGGTTCCCAGTGATCCACGTTATTGGATGAGGAATGCAGTTTCATGTGTCTGAAACTTTCATCTGGGTTTTTTGTTGTTGTTGTTTGGTTTTTTCTTTCTGGCTTTAGCTGTTCTCTGAGTGCCTTTAACAGCCCTAACAGGTTTTGACTGGAGAAGTCAAAGGTTCCCGTGCTCCCCCACACCTCTTCCCAGTGGAGGAGATGAACTGGGTTGTTCATGCTCCATGTAAAACCGGAGCAGCTTACCTTTCTATTTAATTCCAGGAAGTAATCGAGGATAACAGAGGTATTAGATTTGGCATCTCGAAGGTGGTTATCATTTCAGAAAGAATTGTTTCTGCTAATGGGAGTTAACTTGCTACAAATAAAGCAGTAGAATTGAAATCTTAAGTACTAGGGTGGCAGCAAACCATGAAACATTATACCGCTTATTGGAAGGAAGGCCGAGCTGGCTGTCAGGGAAGAAATCTATTGAAAAAATGCTCTGATGGATTCCAATTCGAACGAATTTAATATGGCAGCAGCATTCAGCTGTTCTACCAGTCTATGAAAAGTATCAAAGTGTCTATGAATAAGAACTTACGTGGATGGAACTCTTCATCCCCGGGGCTGGAGGGTTTCACAGGGATTGATTTGGCCGGCTCTCGGCAGCTGTAAGTCCTTGGGGGTTGTCGAGGCCAGCGGCCACCTGGGGTGCGCCGGGGACCCCAGATGCTCCTCTGGCAGGTACGGGCAGTTTGTGGGGTGTGGATGGAGAGGTTGAGCGTGGGCCCGATCCTTCTGCGAGCTGTGTCTGGGTACGTTCGAGGGTTCTTTCCTCCTCTGCGAGCCGTGACTGCGTAGTTCAGCCTTGACCGTGCTCCCCAGCATGGACGAGCATTGAAATGTGCTTTGAGCCAGGACTCTGGGGCTGCTGTTAAAGTACATCATCTCATTGCCTATTTTTACCTCAAGACCAGGTTCCCTCTGGAGAAAGGGCATTTCTCAGAGGTGTGAGATTCCCAGGTACGGAGGCCATTGGTGTTACACCCTGCAGCACGAGGCGAGTGTCCCCTCGGCCCAGGCGAGGAGCCGCGGAGGTGATGGCCATCCCACCCCACGTGGTGGAGCATCCCCCTGGTCGAAGCTTTGAGCTCAGGGTGGGCAGGGGGGGTCCCATAGCTCCCCATAAGAGCAGAGTCTGGGGGTGCCTTGGCACAGCTTAGCTGTAAAATCCATTGTCTCCTCCCTGCCGATCCCTCTGAGTGGATCCTTGGTTTTTTTTTTTTTCCTTTACAGCATGGATTGAAATGCAAGCAACTTAAAGGGAAGAACAGTTTTTACATTTTTATTTCAGTACAGAAAATATCCCAGGGGGTAAACTTTCCACATACCGTAACTGCAACAGATTAGTGTATCCCCAAGCAGCATAACGATACGGTTTTGTTCAGTGCTGTGCTCTGTGGCAAAGTGTGATTTTAGGGAGAGGGTTACAAGTGTTTAACCATTCAAAAAGTACCCCCAAACGCGATCTTGGCATGCGTGAATCAGAACAGCATCCTCATCTCGGGGAAGCTGCATCAGATGGAGATCTGGTCCAGCGTTTTGCAAGGTAAGGAGGGAGGGACGGGGCACATGCACATGGCAGCCTGGGTCGTTAGTAAACATAACCATCTATTACGTCCGTGAAATTGCATAGTTATTAAAAATTAACCCCTGACACTGAGCTTTTCCTCCGTCTTTCTGCTATTCTCATGGTGTCAGTATTGTTAGTATTGCTCTCGTTTTCCTCTGTTATTTTCCCTGACTGGACACCGTGCTTGGATGCTCTTGCAGAAGCGGAGCCGAGCAGCGCCGATGGCTGCAGCGCACGAGGGTTGGCGGGATGAATGTGACAACTTGATCTCTACCCCTGAGCCCTTCGGTATTGGTGGAACCGGGCCGATGACACAGCAGATGTTTCTGCAAGCGGTTGTCTTGAATTGTTAAAGGATTTGCTTTTGCAGATTTGCGGTTTACCTTGTCATTAGTTGATAATGACTCCTTTGTGATATATAAGATGTGTATACAATATATATGAGATCCCTCGTTTCACAAGGCACTGTAAAAACTAGTGTCTCTCCTGAAGTCCAGCCCGTTACTAGACATGCTGGAAGAAAGTAGGAGAAAGGAAATGCCGTTGTTATATTTCCTTCACAACTCGGGAATGAACCCCAAGAATTCGTGCCCTTGCCCATAGACACACTGGGATGTTTGCAACGGAGCCAAGACCTGAAGGCTTTTCCGTAATTTAATCCTAGGAGAACTCTTTCTCCAGTCATGATGGTGAAATGAACTTAAATTTTGGACAATTTCATTGCAGTGGTAAAGTAACGTATTCAAAGGCGCAGAGCTCACTCATTGCTGCAAAATCCCTGAGTAACTTTGCAGAAACTAGCCCTCGGTCCGTTAAAAATTGGAAAATGTCAATAATGGTGCATTTCTGTCGGTTTTCTTTTCATACAGGACGCCGGCGATGATCGGTTGCTCATTCGTTGTGCACAGAAAGTTCTTTGGAGAGATTGGGCTTCTCGATCCGGGGATGGACGTGTACGGAGGGGAGAACATAGAGCTCGGCATCAAGGTTTGTGACACATGTGCGAGAAAAATTGCACCCAACAGTATGTAAGGAACCCAAAGCAACACTTTTAACAGGATAATGCAAACAGTTATTAGAACGCTTCAGGGAAACAAAGCATTGATGTGTTTTATAGCATTTCATTTTAAGGGGGAAAAATGACTTGCTTTTAGAGGTAAGTGTAGGTTTTGTTTTTTTTTTTTTTCTTGGATGCTTATCTGTCTGACCTGATGCAAGAAGCTACTGAGATGAAATGGCATCCCAACTTAAAAAGGCCCTCATCATGTTGTCACACCGTTGCTACAAGTTACAGGTATCTTAAATACCAGGAAAAATACCGTGTCGTTTTTGTCCTGTGAGCACTCTTAGCGGGGCTGGTGGGACTCTTGTGAGTACCTCAGGAAGACACAAAGCCTGAAAATATTTTACAGGCATTTAGCATCTGCAAATAAAATAAGTTCATGAACAGGCAAAACCTGCTTTTAAAAGAGAAACACTAATAGCCGTGTTTTTAGAGCTGCCTTGGTGCCCCTGTGCAGATATTCGTCGTTGCAGAATCCACCGTGACAACATCACTTGATTACGATATTAGATGTGTCTTAGCGATTCGAGTGTTTACATACAGTGAAGTGATTCATAAGCAATGAATTCGGTGTTCAGAAGCAACGTGGGACGGCAAAGTCTACGGAGATTCTTCCAGGCATGTTTTAGAGTTCAGTGCTTGTACGTTAACAAGCTGATAGGGAGAGGCTCGAGACTTATAACTGGAAAATTGAATTGACTGCGCTGTTGTGAAAATGAAAAATCATTGTTCAGTTCATAGATTTACCAGAGGATATTTGCTTTGCTGGCAAATTGGAAGAAACTTAAGAAATGTATTGTTATTGGCTACGGGGAGCAATAATCTCACTTAAACAAGGGAATAGAAATTAAAGGCTTTAAAGATGCCACATAGCTCTTCTCCATATGAAGTAATTATTGCACATCATCATGCAGCTCACTTCTTTGGTCTAGAGAGAGCCCGCTCTAAACCAAGCTTCTCTTGTGGCCATCCTTATTTGTTTGTTTATGGGATTTTTTTTAATAATATCATTGTGGAACCAGGCTTCTCAAAACTAGTAATTCAACCCTTCTGCTAGGGTTTTGGGGGATTTCATGGAAGATTGGCTTCTTAACTGGAAAAATAAGATGGATGTCTCAGGGACAAGTGATGAGTATATGTCTTCTTTTCCACATGCTGGACTTTTTAGAAAGGCTATCCTTTCCAAAACATCCTTTTGGAAGAAATTAATCCCTCTCTTCCCCTAGTGACTTTCCCAGGCTTGGGGTTCCAACCCATGTGTTTCCCTGCTGGTTGCCCACTCATACGCTGTGTGTTTTGGTCCAGGTTTTAAAAATACTGGTGGTTTTGAGAGCCGAAATACTTGGAAATCCACTTGGTAAGACTGCGTAGAAAGTGGATTTTAAAGATACCTGAGCTCCAAAAATCGGTGTCTTTGCAAGTGTCTTATTTAGCGACCGAGAGCTAATGGCCCATTTAATAGCCGCCGGCCGTTGTGTGTGCGGGTCAGGTGGCTCATGTGGAGAGCGGTCCTGGAGGGTGCTGTCTCTGCGCTTGCCAGGTGTCTGTGTTCCACTTCATGGTAAGGTTTCCGTTATACGTACTTTATCCGAGGCTAGTCGTTGGACAGGGAGTCGTTAGGGATTCAGGCAGGTGTCAGGTCTCGGGTGGATGGATCTGTTTCTAAAAGTCCTGATGTATGGAGGTTGCCAGCCCTTCCTCACGTGCTTGAGACCTGCCATGGCTGGGGTCTGTAGCAGCTGTAGCACATCACTAGTAATACAGGACTCCTTATTAATAACATTGTTTCAAATTATCAACTTGAATATAAAATTATTAGGCTTTTTGTGGGTGTTTTGCTGTTCTGCCTGCTAAGTGGCTGACTGTAGTCGGAAAAGTAATTTCATAGAACCATAGAATCGCTGAGGTTGGAAGGGACCTTTCAGATCATCAAGTCCAACCATTACCCTACCCTGACAAAAGCCACTTCTAAACCATGTCCCTAAGTACCCCATCTACCCTTTTTTTAAACACCTCCAGGATGGTGAATCCACCACCTCCCTGGGCAGCCTATTCCAATGTTTAATAACCCTTTCAGTGAAAAAATGTTTCCTAATATCCAATCTAAACCTCCCCTGACACAACTTGAACCCATTTCCTCTCGTCCTATCACCTGTCACCAGGGAGAAGAGGTCAGCCCCCATCTCTCTACACCCTCCTTTCAGGGAGCTGTAGAGGGTGAGAAGGTCTCCCCTCAGCCTCCTCTTCTCCAGGCTGAACAACCCCAGCTCCCTCAGTCGTTCCTCATGAGGTTTGTCCTCCAGACCCCTCACCAGCTTTGTAGCCCTCCTCTGGACACGCTCCAACACCTCAATGTCCTTCTTGTAGTGAGGGGCCCAAAACTGAACGCAGGACTCGAGGTGAGGCCTCACCAGTGCCGAGTACAGGGGGATGATCACTGCCCTAGTCCGGCTCACCACGCTGTTCCTGATACAGGCCAGGATGCTGTTGGCCTTCTTGGCCACCTGGGCACACTGCTGGCTCATATTCAGCCGGCCGTCCACCAACACCCCCAGGTCCTTTTCTGCCGGGCAGCTTTCGAGCTGGTGGTTCTTTGTTTGTTTCAGTGATTCTTGGATGAAAATAAATACAGAAAGTATTTATTTTCCTTTTGATGACGGTGCAAATACCATCATCTCTCTGAGAATCATGGGGCATTTTTTAAACGTTATATTCTTACATTACCAAAAAACGCTCAAAGAACAAAAATGAGATAATAAACCCTTCGAGGCTACGAGAAGGACGTGTGTCTGCAAAAGCACCAGCTAACTATATTACGGCAGAATTAAATGCAAGTAATCTAAATTAAAAAAGGAAATAGATAATTGAGAAGGTTGGGCTGTCCTAACCTAGAAGGACCAAGGCCATGTACTGTACAAGAGTATTATTTTATTAATGTGCTTCAAATATTCTAAAATAAGCTGTACCGCGCCTCTGTGTGTTGATATATACGGGCCATATGTTTCTTTCAGTTGCTGAATTCAGTTAGCTAAATGAGAAAGCTCCTGCACGAGCCACTTAAAAAAATGAAACCCCGTTACTCACGTTAACGAAGGTGGCTCCGGGCTCGCCGCGCTGCCGTACGTGCTGGGAAGCATCCTCGGGTTCCTCAGGTAATAATAATAAAGCCATTAAGCTTTGTGTTGCTGCCCCAGGCAAATTCCTGTTCTGCTCGCGGGGTGGCTTTGGCCCTGACAAGGGGGACATGCTGTTCTCTGTGTTATTGTGTTTTCTTTTATCACACTGGAGTGTCTCCGGAAGGTTGTGCTTATCCACGCCTCTTGTCCCTGATGTCCGCTGCCTCGCTTCCCCAGGCAGAGTTGAGTCTAATTCCCCTTTTCTTGGCAGAGAGCGCAGAAGTGTTTGCTAAGCAAGGCAGTTTAGGCTGATATTTCGACGGAGAGGATTTCGATGTGCTTTTTTTTTTTCTTCCCCCCCGCCTCCCATTCCCCCCCCAAAGCGTGCTTTCGCTTGTCAATTCATATCAAGTCACAATCAAATTATAATAGCGCCAGGTCTCTCGTAGTGTGTTGAGAGGCACAAGGACCAAACGTGTGGTGTGTTCCTGCGTTGGTAACTCCCCGCAGCAGACTGCTTGTGGAAATCTCCCCCTCGCACCCGGCTGGTGACCAGGGGACACCGGTGAAGCTGCTGGAGACATCTGATACCTGGTCTCGGTCTTGCGGAGGAACAGGGAGAGCGAGCGTTGCTCCAGGCTCCCGGCGCTCCTCCCGGCGCTCCTCCCTTCCCCAGGCCCAGCGGCTTCTCTTGATCCCAGAAAGAATAAATCTGCTCTTTCTGAACAAGCTTTGAGCCAACTCTTCTAACCCTTTGCTGCCCTGAACAAGTTTCTGCTCTGGTTTTATCACCTGCTGTCCAATTTCCACGGCTTGAAAGCGTTGACGCTGCTCTGGGTCCCCACCAGCTCCACGTGTCAATTTTGGCACAGAGGCTTCTCGGACCGTCTCTGCTCCTTCTGTTGAAACTTTTATTTTAAAACTGTTTGTGGCCCAGGCTTTTAGTGACTATGGGACGAAGTGGGAAGCCCCTTTTTGCTGCGTGTCTCGCTGCTTCTCTGCAGGGAGGGTTTCAAGGGTTTTCATGGTTCGTCACAGACATTGACTAAAGACGCTCCATAAAATTGCGCGTGTCTATTTGAATAAAGATGCGAAAGTCTATTGCATGACTGTTGCCACGATTTCAAAGTCTGGGATGGGTTACAAGGTTGTTTTCAGAGTATTTTGTGCTTCTGTCATGCATTGCTAATTAAACTTATTTGAGTTGTCTTCTAGAGATTAATTTAATCAATAAGGATATTATTACTACTTTGATGGTATCATTTGTACAAATTGTCACTTGGAGAAAGCAATTAACTGAGAATGCTTATTAGCTGATCCATCCCACACCTTATTTGTGTAGTGAGAATCGATTATTGAATTCATTAAGAAAAGCACAATTCAGGGATCCCTTTGAAATTTAATGACTGACTCGAGCTACTTTTTACTATGAATGTTCAATTGTCTGAAGTTTGGGTTGGATCTTTTTAAACTATTTCCAGAGGAGGAGCACGACATGTCCTCTTAATAGCCCAGATACTGTTTTTTTCCCCATTTTTTTGACATGCAGATGGAAGAGGCCAGACCTCCGGTGCCGCCAAGCCAGCATCGCGCGCGTGGAGCGGGCAGAGTTGTTGCGTAGCTGTGAGGGCTGGGAATACGGAGATTCGCAAATCAAATGGGTACGACGAGGGCATTGAGCATATTGTCGTTAGTGGTGATTTCTTCAATAATCAGATTCTCGTCCGGCACAGGAGTAACCCCATTGCGCCGGCAGTGACATTGAGCCGCTCCCAGAGGGTACCATGCCTGCGTACCCTTCCGTCTGTCAGAAACCCTTAAAATAGATTAAATCGCATTTTAATGGCACAAATCTCTTGTGTGCGTTTCATCCATGAAGGAGCCCATTTTGTTTATACGAGTACGATTATTCATACGCTGAAACGTTGAGAGGGTCAGGCAAAAAAAAAAAGAAAAAAAGGAAAGCCATCAAATAGGTATATTTAAATTCCACAAGGGAGCTTGACTCTTTCTGCATTCAGAAAATCAAATCCTTCTCTTCCTGCATACGTTTTACACAAAATTATGGCTGTATCTTTTTGTTAAGAAGAGAATAGTGAGGATATTTCGAGGAAGCGGTTCTTTCGGCATCCGTGGGCGTGAGGTGAGGGACGGGCAGCCCGTATCCAGCCCTGTGGGGGGCAGAAATTCCCCGCCATGGGGTGCTGGGTGGGAGCAGGGAAGGGGGGTCAGGGTAGGGCTATGAGTCATGAGAAAGGTGGTTTTGCTTTTTTCCTCTTTTTTTTTTTTTTTTGTAAAATAAATATGCTAGCACAGGCCTGCTTTCCCAGCCCAGCTGGGAGCACAGGCTCCGGCGCGGGTACCCTGTGTCTGTATCCGACATGGTGCACGTCTCTGGAGTGGAGCGTGATGGACACGAGCACAATGGGCAGCGCATAAATACCATTGGGGGAGGGATATTTGGCTGGCTTTCTACTTGCACGAGCCTAATATCTCAATAGTTAGTGCCTGTCATCAAAACGTAAAAATATCCCTGGTTAGGGTGGAATTTGTTTTTATAATGTCAACCAGAAGCGCAGACATCTAATAGCGGGTGTCACGTTTTGACTCGGCGATGTGTGTTACTGCTGTTATTCGAAATGTCGTTTTGCCGGGGCTTTTTCGTTTGAGCGTCTTCAAATGTCGTTCTCTCTCGGTTCTTCTGATTAATATGTGAAAGTCTGGGCGCAGGCAGAGAGAGCTGACGGTCGGCAGCACCTGAAATCCCTTTTTAACCACCCTGTCCATCAGCGCCGGGGTGTGAATTCCGGCGTTCCTGACGGCTTCACCAGCCGCCCTGCGGTGGGCGCGCCGAGGCTTGCGGCACGCGGGAGATCTGCAGTGATGTGTTGTTACACTTTTTATCACTTTGAAAAATAGGCAGCTGAAAAGCGTGTAATTTATTCATAAGGCTTTATTAGGCTTGTGAGGGTTCGCTGAGACGCAGTAGTTAGGATTGAATCAAGTTTCTCGTGATGTGGAGGGTGGTTTTTTCTTTTCCCCGTCTGCACCTAGCTTTGCCGAGGCTGAATTAGTCATGAAGTTACACAGGCGGCAGTGAAGGGGTTTTTTGGGAAGTGTGGGGACAAATCAGCCCAAACTTCTGAGGGAAGGACTTTGAGGAACACGGATAGGGTTTGCTGCGAGATGTCTCCCAAGGTCTGTTGTGTGGTTGGTTGGTTGGTTGTAGGAGGTGTCGGTGCGTCACTGACAGACGTTTCTGGTTGCAAGGACGGAGAGAACATGCCTTGGACTAGTTGAAGGCTTTGGGGTGGAATTGCCAGATATCAGTTGCTTATCTGGGGAGTACGGACTGTTCAAATAGCCACTCTTTTGACATTTCTGAGAATTTATAGTGAGGAACTGCAGTCTTCATGAAATTGGTCAGATGCAGGTGATGTGGAAGTCAGTGCCAGCGGTGGGGATGCTGGAGCGGGGCTGTTGGCAGGAGGGGAAGGGGACCAAACTCTGGGCTCACCCAACAGGGAAAGACATTTTGGAGTTAGAGCAAGACCTGGTTTGCAAAGTTGGAGGCTAACTCTTGGTAAAAGTACCAGGGGAACCACCGAAACCTGGGGTAATTTTCTTTGATAGACGCTGGTGTTAGAGTTGGCCCAGCCTGGTCTGCAGGACGAAGCTGCGCGGGGATGGATCACATCTCCCTCCTCCCTGTAGCGTGGAGCAGCCACAGCAGCAGTGGGTCGATGGAGGGATCGCAGAGCTGCCGACAGCTTGCCAGGACCCCAGGGACTCCTGCAGTTTAGGACACGTTAAAAAAACCAACTGAACCAACAACCCCCCTGTCCCCAACCCAAACCCAACAACAGAAACTCAAGACCAGCTTTTCAAAAGTGTTTTATCAGTCGGGCACCAAAATCCACTTAGAAATTGGGGCTTAAGGTTGTTGCCAATGAAACTCAAGTTTTCTTGGAACAAAATAAGAGGCAGAGTAGGACTGACCTTGGAAAAGGTCTTAGAAATACAGCTTTAGAAATAGTGGTACACCGGTAATACGTTACCTTCGTGTACAGCCACAGCCTGTTTATTTGTACCCGTGTCCCCCTTCCCCTCTGTATCCCCTCTTCAGAGTGATTCTTGTGTGGTCGGAAGAAATATTTCCACCACTGAACACTATCCAGTCACTGCCTGTATTTATTTTAAGAGCAGGAATCAGTACAAGTATGAATCCAGATCCTATGTTTGGCATTTTAGTTGTCAGCGCAGTATTCACTGTAAGGTGCTTGAAGATACTTTTCAAGAAGCCCCGGTGTAGTTTTCCAAACTGGTAAAATGCTTTTCATCACAACCGCCCCCCTGGAAACGGAGCCGTATGTCGCTTATTTTCTAAACAGGCTTTAACCTCTGCGCCGGGAGCCGGCGAGCGGCTCTGCTCTCCCCGCCGCAGTGCTCGGGCGGTTTATGGCCATTCCTCCTCGGGAGAGGAAATTGCAGGCAGCAGCCGCAGAGCTCCCGTCGCTCTTTGCTCCTGATAGAAAACGATTTGTCATCCCTGCCTGTTACGGGCTGACAGGTGGGGTCAGGTAGAGGGGGGGAAGGGACCACTGTTTTCACCCCACTGGATTGTAGTGTTTTTACTGACAAGTTGATTTTTATGCCGGGAAGGCGCTGACCGTCTTTGCTGGGAAAGATGATAACTCTTGTGGTGCAACAGGCCATGTGTTGCGGTGGAGATTCACTGGTGGATGAAGAAGTCCGTTTCAGGACTCAGCCATCCCTTATCTGCACTTGAAACTCTGGCAGGTGTCAGCTTTTTACCCATTTCTCACAGGGTTGGTGCGTGCCTCTGGCAAGGGGTGGTGCGGGACCTGCCAGGCGTTGGTTTAACAGGCCGGCCTGCAGTCAGAGTCCACCCCGGTCACTCTGGGCTCGGGTGGAGAAAGCCAGATGTGGAGAGCAGCCAGAGCATCTCCATAGCTAAAGGGGCCGCGGAGGGCAAGGGCAAGTGGCCATGCAGGTTCATAGAGGCTTAGCAAAGTTGGGTTTATTTAAGCTTTTCACCAGAGCCTAAATCCTGAGGGAGGTTCTGCAGTGCCTATCTTTGGCCTAACTCAGCTCCTGTTGAACAGAGCTGTTCCCGTGTTGCTCTTTGCATTGCAATTGTGGAAATTTGAATTTCCCCTGCTATAGAGATAGACATACTCTGAACATACTAGAACGGAGATACTCTGATTTTTCTTCGGATCGTATAAGTCTTTTGCCTTTTACTAAAGATTTCCATGGAGAGGAACACCAAATTCACTGTGGCCAGCAGGACTGGGGCAGTGACCGTCCCCCTGTGCTCGGCACTGGAGAGGCCCCACCTCCAGTGCTGCGTCCAGTTTTGGGCCCCTCACCACAAAAAAGACCTCAAGTTGCTGGAGCGTGTCCAGAGAAGGGCAGTGGAGCTGGTGAGGGGTCTGGAGCACGAGTGCTGTGAGGAGCGGCTGAGGGAGCTGGGGGTGTTCAGCCTGGAGAAGAGGGGGCTGAGGGGAGACCTTCTCGCTCTCCACAACCCCCTGAAAGGAGGGGGCAGCCAGGGGGGGTCGGTCTCATCCCCCAGGTAACAGGCAATAGGGCAACAGGCAATGGCCTCAAGTTGGGCCAGGGGATGTTTAGATTGGATATTAGGAAGAATTTCTTCACTGAAATGGTTGCCAAGCATTGGAACAGGCTGCCCAGGGAAGGGGTTGAATCACCATCCCTGGAGGGATTTGAAAGCCGGGTAGACGTGGTGCTTAGAGATATGGTTTGGTGGCTTTTGTCAGAGTTAGGCTGATGGTTGGACTCAGTGATCTGAAAGGTCCCTTCCAACCTGGGCGATTCTATGATTCTACAGAATTGGGACCACAATGATGTTGTCAGGTGAGGTTGCTCCAGATGCTCCTCAAGCACAGGTGCTCCCACCCCTCCCCACATCCAGGCTGGGGGCATCAAAGACACCTCCAGTATCCCCAGGCCAGGCTAAATTTTTTTTTTTTTTTTTTGTGTCCCATGCTTTGTTTCTTGGGCATAACACTTAGCC
>VXBH01009934.1:506678-522293 GCA_013400035.1 Rynchops niger
GCGCTCAGCGGCAAGGCAGGATTTCTTCTGACAGAGCAAATCAGCTCAAAATCTCCTTGCAGGAGAGGTTAAGCACAGCAGACCCAGATCTGTCAAAACTACGCTCATTTCATCATCAAGGCAGACAGCGTTCTCGCTCCTGCTGTTGGCAGTGCAGTATTTGTTAACCCTTTTCCCCCTTCCTGTCTCAATCCCTGTCCTTTAATCAGCTGTTAATCAGATTAGCGTGCCTGACTTCATCCTCCTCATCGCTGCTGTACTTGCCAGCCCATCTCGGGCAGCTGAAAGACAGCACGGGCAGATATCACAGATTTTTCTGTTTGATTCCCCCCGCCCCCCCCGCTGCTCCTCGTTTGACCCTTCCTTGTACATCCCTAGCAGAGCTGCTCGAGGCTGATACCTGTTTTCCTTTTGCGCGGATACTGCATTTGGCACTCCTGCTCGGCAGCGAGGGCTGATGCGTCAGCGCTTTCATTTGAAACCACTTTAGGGAGGCTTAGATGGGCCATAAAAGCGTGTGCTGTCGGAAAGCTGATGTGCAGGTAGCAGGGACATGCACGCTGGCATTGATGAGTTGTGGAGATGCAGCTGATGGAGTAGACATCTCAAATGCAATTTCTGGCACTGCTGTTACTGCCCCAATTTGTTTTTTTTCACATGAACAGTAGGTTAGGAAGGAGGCGAACAGAATCAATGCATCAGCGGGGCTTAGGTGAAAAACAGCACTGCAGGAGACATTTATACTCTTCGGAAGAGCAGCTTTAAGAAATTGTCCCCACCTTAGAAAAGGTATTTCTCTTCTAGGAGCGATGGAAGTGTTGCTTTAAAAAAAGAAAAAGGAAAAACACCGAGGATGCTTGAAGTGTGGCGAAGCAGCTGGTGTCTCACAGTCCCGGGGCTGGGTCAGGGAAAGACAGGTCTCAGCAGCCTTAACGCCAGCAGTACATGAGAAGTCTGAAGCCAGCAAACATGACACCATGAGCCTCAACTGTCAAAGTGGAACGGTTCCTGCCTTCCAGCGAGCAACGTGGCAGTCGATCCGCTTATCTTAAATATTTACTAACACGCTGTACAAGAGCCAGACACTTCACACCCAAGAAAACTGATTGCTGCTTCTTCCTCCTTGTTTATCATCTCGAATAAAAGTTTAAGTTTCTGATGCTCATCCAGTGCTGGAGCATCCTGTGCCGTAACTGATACATCACTTGTTTCGAGGAACCAGCTCTGGCCCCGAGCTGGTTTTTGGGATTGCCCCGTGCCGGGCTCCGCACAGCGAGGACCTGCCTGTAGAAGTCTTGTTCCCAGACTGTCATTGTCTACTTTTTCTTTTCTCTATCAGTTTCTTTGAAAGTCTATTTAAAGACGATAAACGTCCCTCCCGAGCACGTACAAATATCAGACAATATTTCACGACGTCTTGCCTTGCGGTTCTGCACGTTGCGTAAGAATTGCTGTTTAAATTACGGGGGTGTCCTGGAAGTGGCACGATCATATCTTAAAGAAGTGAGTTAACTTACTTCCCCATAAACATGTGCAGGGCAGTAGGTAATAACTAAAGTTACTAGAAAATGCCCATTTTTCTGCTCTCCTGCTTTTCGAGCTGATCTGCAATGAATTCCCTGGAAGGCAGAAAATGGCAACTCCTCGCTGTTAGGTAAGGGGAAATCTTAAAACGTAAAATAAAGTAAACCCACCTGTTTTTTTGAATTTTGCAAGTATAAAAAGGGAGTCTTTATTCAGGCATTTTCCTGTTTCTCCTGGTTGACGTCGCAGTAGGTGGAAGTTTTCTGTTGAGATGGGATGTCCGGGTCTGTGGGATCTTTATTGTTATTATTGGCACGTCCTCAGGTTGGAGTATTGCTGAATTTAAGGAACCACAGAACCCAACTTTTTTGCGGAGACCCTGTTTGATGATGAAATAAGTAGGAATGAAATAGCAACGATGAGTGTGATGAATTCCTAAGCATGGAAATACAAGGCCTCACACCACGCAAGAAATCTTCGGAGCATCAAGAACACATTCCCAGGCATCATTTCTGGGGTAGGGTCCTGCATCCAACACCAGCCTCTTCATTTTGCTCTGCTCTTCTCCTTTGTAGATGCCTTCAGCAGACAGCAGAATGAGATGTGGACGGGCATGTGGTTTTCCTTTATAAACCAGTTGGCTCGTCCTTCTGAGAGCTGTCCTGGCCTTCTGCTGGTTGTGGTATACATGTTTCCAATAAATCGGGTTGCGTGACATCAGCCTTGCTCTGCTCTCAAGGATTTTGGAAGATGTGTGATTGTGGCCGCTCACAACACAGAAAATAATCCCCCTGGCTGAGGGTGATTTAATAGAGTATCTGAAAATGTATTTTGGCTGAGCGTCTCATCAGTTTTCTAGTTTGATAATTGCCGCTGCTTTGAAGTAATGCTTGGGAATGGCATCTGAGTCAAACCAATGGTCCTGGTGGAACTGAACCTTCCTTTTAACTGTATGATTTGACGCTGATGATAGTAATAACACTTTGTACTTCTCTAGGTCAGATTTTCCATAGGAGATTTGCAGAGTCCTTTCCAAACCCGTGATCTGAATACAATAAAGGAATTACGTTAGTCTTGGCACTTGCTGAAGCCTCCAGTGCCCGCTGGTTTCTCTGAAGTGTGGCTGGGGTCTGTTCTCCCAGCTTTGCGTTTGGCAGGATCTGGGCCATGCCGAGGTGCGGAGCTGCCCCCGTCCGGGGCCACGCTCAGGACCCCCAGCTCCTCCTCTCCGCGCTCACTGCGTTGCTGGAGCACCCACACGCTGGTTTTGCAGGTGGCCAGAAGCTGTTGAGCTCTTCAGGCTCCTTGGGAGTGGTCTGCAAAGGGATTAAATGCATGGGCTGACGTGGGCCCGTGGGACCGCAGCGCGGCGAAGGCACATCTCGGCCAGCTCAGAGCAGCTGAACGCGACTCTCCCTAACCCCCCCTTGCCCCCATGCTGGGGCTCCCCTGCCCTCCTGCTGCCGCTGCTTCGGTTCTTCTCAGAAACGCAGCCAGAACAGGTTTTCTAAAAGCAGGAGAAGATGCAACTATAATCATCTGTTGGTGACATGGATGTTGGGACTGAGCGTAGCCTCAGCAAGTTCACAGATGACACCAAGCTGTGTGACGCAGTCAGTGCACTGGAGGGAAGGGAGGCCATCCAGAGGGACCTGGGCAGGCTGGCGAGGTGAGTCTGTGTGACCTCATGAAGTTCAGCCAGGCCAAGTGCAAGATCCTGCACGTGGGTAGGGGCCATCCCAAGCACAAATACAGACTGGGCAGAGAATGGCTTGAGAGCCGCCCCGAGGAGAAGGACTTGGGGGTGTTGGTGGATGAGAAGCTCAGTGTGAGCCGGCAATGTGCGCTGACAGCCCAGGACCCCCCAGCAGCCTGGGCTGCATCCCCAGCAGCGTGGGCAGCAGGGCGAGGGGGGGGGTTCTGCCCCTCTGCTCCGCTCTGGGAGACCCCCCCCGCAGTGCTGCCTCCAGCGCTGGGGCACCGACAGCAGAAGGACACGGAGCTGTTGGAGCGGGGCCGGAGGAGGCCCCGGAGATGCTGGGAGGGCTGGAGCCCCTCTGCTGGGAGGACAGGCTGAGAGAACTGGGGGGGTTCAGCCTGGAGAAGAGAAGGCTCCGGGGAGACCTTCCAGCCCCTTCCAGGCCCTCAAGGGGCTCCAGGAAAGGTGGGGAGGGACTTTTTACAAGGGCACATATTGATAGGATGAGGGGTGATGGCTTCAAACTGGAAGAGGGGAGATTGAGGTGAGATGTGAGGAAGAAACTCTTGTCTGTGAGGGGGGTGAGCCCCTGGCCCAGGTTGCCCAGAGAAGCTGTGGCTGCCCCATCCCTGGAGGGGTTCAAGGCCAGGTTGGACGGGGCTTGGAGCAACCTGGGCTGGTGGGAGGTGTCCCTGCCCAGGGCAGGGGGTGGCCCTGGGTGGGCTTTAAGGTCCCTTCCAGCCAAAACCATTTGATTGATTTCTGCAGGAAAAAGAAGTCCAGTGAGCTTCCCTATCCAGGCAGAGAGGGTTATCTCAGGGTGCGAACTGCATGTGTCAGTCATAAGCGATTTTAATTTCCAAGAGCTGTGTGTGTGTGTCAGCCAGGCTGAGTCCTCAGGCAGGGTTTTGCTCGGTCCGTAGCAGAGAAGGGTAGCTGGTGCGGTTTAATGTCGATAGCCACAGCGCCAAATCCTCCTTGCCTGGACTTGGCTTGCACCAGCATCATGTCATCATTTTTATCTGGTGTCTGGATAAAATGTGCTACGTTAACGAATATCGCTTGTTCGTATAGAAATGCCATGAGAAACATCATCTCCCTCCCTGGCGCTGCTCCAACCTGGGAAAGGCGGAGGCTCGGTGCCTCTGCACCACGTCCCGCGGTCGAGCCAGCGTTGTTGAGAGCAGTGCTGGAGCGTTTGAGACAAGCGCTTTGTGCCGAGGGTTTGCGTTACAGGCTGGTACCGCCGTCACCTGTGAATAGCAGGGGCTGGGTGGTCCGGCAAACATCGCACGTGATAAAACAGCTCCGAGAGGGAAGCGCAGCAAACCTGGCGATGGGAAATGTGCGCGGAGTGTGTGTAGCCCGCAGCGGCGCGTTACTTCAACCTATTGCTGCTGCGGACAAAGGGGCTCCTGGCGCTTTTCTGCCGACAGTCTCCTTAATCCCCGGGGAAGGCAGGTTTCTAACGGGGGAGCTGCATGCTGTGTGTTCAGCCCGAGCTCTGATTTATGTGTGCTGCTATTGGAATACATATTCATGATGTTCTTTGCATAAAGGAAAGCAAATTATTGTTGTGAAAATATATAGGGCAAGAATCCCTCCAATTTGTTACCTCCTGAAGTGTCTCTTGTGATTGGAATGAAATGCAAAGTGGCAGGTTGGGGTTTGCATTAGTCTGCGAGGGAAGGGGGGGGTCATTCGTTAGACGGCCGTTCTTCTGTGAAAGGGATGTGGAGGATTAATGAATGCTGATAGACCCTGTTGTTCGGACTTGGTTGTGTCTCTAGATCACTCCTTAGCTTCTGTCAGTGCGTGACATCAGTTATATCTTCATTGGTTGTATCCTATTAAAGTAACTAATGACGTTACTATAACATCATTCATGTAGCGTGTGTATAACGTGGGTTAATGTAGCTCCAAACATACCCGAAACCAGCTTTGCTGTCCCCTCACTGGCCCTCAAAAACATCACCGGTTTCGGTACGTTTGTCGGAACACGTTGTGGTATCTGTGCGGGGCTGGGGCTTTGGGATTACCGCTGAATCCCGGAGCCTTTCAAAATGATAGAATCCCATAATGGTTTGGGTGGGAAGGGACCTTAAAGCCCACCCAGTGCCACCCCCTGCCCTGGGCAGGGACACCTCCCACCAGCCCAGGTTGCTCCAAGCCCCGTCCAACCTGGTGTTACTCAAAGCCCCACCCAGGTGTTGGTATTAATGTGCTGATCCTACAGCTGTAAGTATTTCACGCACTTAGAAAATATCAAAGTCTTTTGGCAATTCATAAGCAGAGAAGGTGGTTGAAATTGTTGTCCGAGCTGGGTGAGTCGCTCCGGGGGAGTTGTTTGCCCAGCCCTGGAACTGGCCACCACATGGTTCGCGATGGGTTCCTGGGGTTGGGGTGACGTGCGCTGCCTGTGAATAAAAACCCCTTGTCCTTCGTCAGCGCCGCCAGGATCAGGCAAATCAAAGAAGGGAGGGAGAGGTGGTGCTTAGCAAGAGTGAGGCTGATTTCTGATTAAATGTGAGCTTTTAGCGTACTATGTAGATGAGATCTACCGTTAAATTAATACACTGTGAACTCTAAATAATTACGTGAAGGAAAAAAAGAGCTTGAAATGATGGATTACTTGCCAGCGTGCCGAGTGTTCCCTGAATGGAGGACAGGTTGCTGCTGCTTCTCTCCTGGAGAGAAAAATATTTTGAAAAAGACTGTGCCGGGGTCTGTCTTGTGCAAATTCAGCCTCCTTTCCTTTACCGTTTGAATTATAAAATGTTGCTCTTTGTTTTATACAACCATTCGACTGGCTTTGAGAAGGAACACGATGTTATTTACTGTGCTTCAGCCTTGTACTTTAATCTGTTTTTTAGTAGCAGAACAAATTAACTGCTTTCTCCATCTCGAGTAAGAGCGCTCTGGTTCAGAGCCAGCGTCGCCGCGAAACAAAGGATGCCTTTAGTCACCGCATCTTCCCAAGCTCCCGTCTTTAGTGGATTATTTTATTATTATTCCTCTGATTTGAGATCAAAAGCGGCTACGTTTACAGCTATATATTTACAATATACTCGGCGTAAGCCCTTGAGAGCTAATGCAGCCTGCCGTTACGCCACGTAGGGCACCGCGCGCTGCTCCAGATCAAATGCTTTGCCGGAGTAAGTGTGCTCTGACACATGTGAAATCCTTCTAAGTGGCAAACGCTGCGCGGGCAACCAGATGCAGCGAGTGATTATTAATACCGGGAATTAGCATGCTGGGAAATTAGAAAGCTAGAGAAAACTCCTGAAAGGGGGTCATCGTCTTTTGGAGATCGGGTTGTAGTGAGGAGCACGCCGTCCTGCGAGCTTAGGAGGGAAAAGGTTGATATTTTCCCTGGTAGGGAAGAGCGTATAATTACTCCTAACACAGCTAGGAAGGAGAATACCAGAGGATAAATAATGATGATGATGATGATGATGATAATAATAATAGTAGCATGAGTACTAAAGAGAGATGGTCTTTGGAAACTGTGGTTCAGGAGGCATCAGAGTCCTCTTCTCCGGGAGAGGCTGAGGGAGCTGGGCATGTTGAGCTTGGAGAAGAGGAGGCTGAGGGGAGACCTCATTGCCCTCTACAACTCCCTGAAAGGAGGGTGTAGAGAGGTGGGGGTTGGCCTCTTCTCCCAGGTGAATAATGACAGGAGCAGAGGAAATGGTCTGAAGCTGCAGCAGGGGAAGTTTAGGTTAGATATTCGGAGGAATGACTTTACTGACAGAGTGGTCAGGCCCTGGACCAGCCTGCCCAGGGAGGGGGTTGAGTCCCCATCCCTCGAGGTGTTTAAGAAAGGTCTGGACGTGGCACTTCAGGGCATGCTCCAATGGCAGAGATTTTAGGGGTTTTTTGGGGGGTCTTTTTTGTGTGCGTATGGTTGGACTCGACCATCTCAAAGGTCCTTTCCAACCACGAAGATTCTATGATTCTAAGTGGTGTTACAGACGTGCTCGTGGGCTGGGAAATCAGGGAAAGCCTCATCACTGGTAACCAAATCCTCTGCGTTCCTGGAGGTATTGTGTCAGGAATTTGGAGTAAAAGTGGTGGAGAACTTCAGGGTGTTGCAGGTAGCTGGCTTTGGATGAAGCTTTCTAAGCAGATCCTGCTAGAAGGAATTTAATGTCCAAGTAGCTGTGAACAGCCCCAAACGGCCGGTTTCTTCTGCCACCAGCCAGCATTAATATTCTTTCTGCACTGGAAAGCTGCTTATCAAAACTTTTCCCAGGCTTGATTATTTCCTGGTTCTTTGGAAAGGATTTAAAGAAAGATCATGCTTATAAATTCACTTGCATTTTTTCCCCCGCCGCCTTCACAGTGAAAACCTAGAACGTCACATATAAAATATGTGTTTTTTCTCAGTCTTCAGTTACAAATCACTGGATTTCACGTGCTTTCCCACTTGTCTTGTTCAAATATAGGTTGTGCCACGTAGAAAAAGGCATAATTATCTAAAGCTTGATAAAAAAGAGAACACAAAGCTCTTAGTTTCTCTAGGTATTTTTTGTCTTTGGGCTGAGTTCAGGAGGAAGCCGCTGGAAGCAGAAATCGGATCCCCCTGGCCAAAAGGATAGTCTGGGCCTTAAGGAAGCTTTTCAGAAGTCAGCATAAACATACTGTAAATTTTTATCCCCGTTTTAGTTCACATCCCTCGTCTCAATTATAACAGTTGCTTGGCAAAGCCAGACATAAAGTTCCTGAAATAAAGCCAGATGCTGCGGGAATTATGTGAAACAGTTTCACCGAGGAGGGGAGGACACTTGGAATGTTATTTTCCTGACTATGAAATGGAAACCATTTTTAGAAAACGAACCGTTTTTTTCCTACTTAACAAGAAGAAAGGCAGGATCTGTGCTCGCTGGAAGGCGGGCCTGTTTCTGTGCGAGCTTTGCGTGTTTCACGGAATTGGCTGCGAACTTCCTTGGAAGGAAACACTGAAACTTTCTCCGTGTGGAAACGTTTCCATTGCTTTCACACAGCTTCTTGGGTGATGGAAAACTCTGCCCGTCATAGATTACTTGCCTCAAAAGAAAATGTAATACGGCATTTTTATAGAGCCTTAAACTCTGTTTGGTTTGAATGTTGCGCGGTGGTTCCATAACTGAGGGGACGTAGCTTCCTTCTCCGCTTCACACCGCCAGTGGAGGTCGGGGCTGGGTCCAGCTGCCTCCGTAGGCCATACCCCTTCCCTTCCAAATGTCAAATAGTTTCCAGCAGCTCTAAGTTTAACGAAGTATCCTTTTTCTGTGTAACAGCCCAAAACACCCACACGGATATGGATTATTTGGATCCAGCTGGGTAAGAAATTACCGTTGTAGACCAAGGTCTGAGGTCTTCAGCGCTGAAGGTGTCACCATGCTTCTGTAGGCACCAGGACAAGGGGGAGACTGAGCTGGGGTTTGTGGGGGCAAAGTCCCTGAATATTTAATGCAAGGATCTCCTCGCCGTGAAAGTACTTGAATGCTCCATGTTCCCTTTCCTCTGAAGAAGCCACAAATGCAAAGCTGGTAGAGCCTCATCCACACCTTTCCTTCGGCTCAGGTGGGTCTGGCGTCTCGATCAGCCAACCTAGGTGATACCACTGTCCCCACATTCCAGACAAAACCAGGGACTTGCAAAAGTTGTTTTTTTTTTTTTTTTTTTTGCAAAACTATTCTTGCAGAAAAAGCTTTCATGAATTTTCGTATACATGTGCAAGTCCCAACTTGGCACTGTGCTAATAGTTATTAGAATTAATTAAAATGTAATACACGGTCTTGGGAATTGAAACTCAATTTCACATTCAGTCTTTAGCCTAGTTATTCCGTTACGAACGCGGTAATAAGTGTGCAAAACGCAGGTGAATATCATGCAAATGAAAGGGAGGATGAAGTATTTTCTAATTTTATCTGGAAGAACGCATTAAGGACGGCAGCGGGTCAGCTGGTGTAGTATTAATCACTTCCCAGCTCCTGCGGTGGGGCTTTTGGGGCACTTGAATGGCTGCCTGCTTGATCAGGGAAAATAAAGGGAATTTTAGGCATTCTAGGCATCTTGCCCAGCAAAAACAAAAGGTGTCATTAACTGGCTGCTAGTGCCTGGTTTTTCAAAGTTAGTTTTCCTTCAAAACTTTTATCGAAGCAATTTTTTTCTTTTTTTCCTCACATAAAATAGTCCATGCCAAGAGCTGAAATGTTTGTGCAGTGCAATTTCTCCTTATTATCTTTATAAAGTTTAAACTAGTGCAGAAAAATATCGACTTCTTGTGCTGAGCTAGCTAACAGCATTTATTTCTTACTATACAGCAGCCTTTCTATTAGAATTTCTGGCTCTTTCTATTACAATTTTTTCCATCATTCTGTTGTTATGGGTCTGAACTCCCGTTGACTCTTAGGCTTATTTTTTGCCAGCAAAGCGGGCACATCCCATTGAGCAACTGAGCTTGTACGGAGAGTGGTCAATAAAAAAATCCCCAAACCTAGCCTAAATTGTGGGCTCTTAAATGAATGCAGCCGCTACAGAAGAGAAGATGAAGCCAGCGCGCTGTTTTTATAGCTGGTCTAAATCATTGGATTTGGCATGGAATAAAAAAATCCTACAGCCCAGCATGGTCCTGGTTGGGTATCAGCCATCTAGAAAGACCCGGGTTAGCGTGGTGGCTGGGCTGCTCTTGGGGACACTGGAGGAGGGTAGGAGGTGTGGGACTCCCGGTCATGACCAGCCTGGCTTTCCTCATCCCCCTAAGCTTTCATCATTTCTAAAACGGCAGGAAGATGCCGGTGTGCTGAAACTGTGACCAAGGACTCTGGTTTAGGCCACCCAGCTCAGACATAGAAGATTCAAGTCCCAGTTGCCCCATGCCCCTCAGACCACGTCTGGCCCTGAGCTTGTCACTTCAGGTGGGGCTGCAGGAATGGGGTTGGATTTGCTGCCTCGTTTTTTTGTGATGACTGTGCACGCGTGTGCTCTTGCCATGACCTACCCACTATTCATTCAGTAGTGTCGCTCACCGCTTTGGGTGCATTGCTGCTCCTCCAATTTTCTGGTCTGCCTTTAGTCCAGAGGAACAGAGTCCACGTGCTTCATTCACCCTCCTCTTCTTCCTCCCTCTTTGCACCAGCACATCGCAGAGCAGGACTGAGCCCACAGTCCTCAGAGGTTTTTTCCTGGGAAAGAGTAAGTAAAAAGAAGGTCAATGCTTTGAACTTCGGACTGACCTTGTCTTCCTCAAGCCGACACGTCTTAAGAGTTTCGTCATGTTGGATGAAATCACGTCTGAATGGAGTATCTTTTATTATGGCTGGCTCCAGGATGATGTGGAGGGGTTGTAGCACAGGTAAATTTTATATTATGATTTTTTCATAGACATAATGTTAGCGTGACTCTTTTGCAAGCTGAGACTCTAAGGACTTGCCCATGCTTTGGCCAACTTCAGCATTTGGCGTTGCATTCTAAGGGTGCCCTCAGTGCCACTTGGTCTTCTCATCACTCAGGAGAAACCCTGGAATGACTGTTGTAAAAGGAAAGTTGTTGGCTGGGTGATGCCCGTTTCAGCAGGTGTTTGATCACATCGCTGGGACAAAACTCTTCTACCTCTAGTGTGGCTCTTTCACATAATTAGCACTTTCAGCTCTTCTTTTTCGCTGCAGAGTGGCCAAGACTCAATTTTTCCTTGGTATGTTGAAGGCAGGGGAGGAGTCCGCGTTGAACTCCCCGTGAAGCGTGGCAGGAGTGGGGAGGCTGTGCAAATAGGTATTTTATATTACGTACCGTATTTATCATAGGATATATCTGAGATGTGCGGGTCTGCCGCGGACTTAGTGGTTGCTGCGGCAGTAGGGTGAGGCAGAGAGTTGTCGTCTGAGCTGGTGTTTGCTGGAAATACCCATTTCAAGATCTGTTTTTGCACGCCGTTTCATAAATGTGAATGAAAATCCATGCGGTAACAGATTTGATGTGTTTAAAGTATGAGCTTGAAAAACGGTGGGCGCTTCAGAATTTAATGTCAAATTGAATTGTGTTAGGTTTAACGGGTTTATATTTATGACTTGTACATGGTCATGAAAGTCATAGCAGGCAACTTTTGAAGCAAATATTGCAGTATTGCGTTACAGCTAAATTGTACTGTGTTCTTGTATTCTACTTTCTGTTTTTCTTTGTTATTCTCAGATATGGGAGTATTCCTCTCCGTCATACCGAGCAAGATACCTTTGTGCCCAGAGCAGACTGTCTCTTGCATATTTTTCAATAAACCATTTTAATGCTTGAAATGATTGCAAAATGATACAAAAAAGAAGAAGAAGAAAAGTTAAGATAATCTTTTTCTGATGTTAAAATCCCAATGGGGATATTAATTTTTGAATAGCTGATTTTTCTGAGATTTTTCGGGAAGGTGGTTGTTGTTGCTTTGCCTCTGAATTCAAACAATTTAAAGTGTTGAATTTTTCAGTATTAGCAGAAGCTGTATGTTCTGTGGAGCGTAACGCCCCTGTGATGGGGTTCATCCCTGGGCTATGCGGGGTGGTCAGTCCTCAGCAAATATTGAAATGGGGAAGGAGGGGCTCACCAAACTTCAGGACTTTTTGGAAGCACCGAATAAAATTAGTTTTACGATCTGGGCTAAATCGTTAACGAACATTCCATATTTAAAAAAGCCACCGCACATCTAAAAGGACATGTTGATTAGCAGCCTTGGCTCTGCTGACGTCTCGTAAGTGAAGCGGCAAGGAGAATAAATGAGCCCTGTCTGTTGCTTTATCTTTTCTCTTAATATCACAGTTGATAAGTTTTAAGTACTGGCAGTTAAAATAGGAGAGGAAAGGAAAGGGTTTGTCACGGCAGTGGAAATTAGCGGTGAGGACCACAGTCCTCTCCCTTTCATCAGGAACGTGTTTCCACCGTCTGTATTGAAGTCAAAATGATTTGAGAAGGGGGACTGCTTGAAAAAGGGAACAATAAAGAGAATTTAAATCGCTGAAGAGAAATTTAAAAAACAAACAGGCAAGAAAACAAATTCAAGATGTAGCCCGTCACGACAGAGAGCATTTGTCTTCAAGGTTGTTTAGATAATCCCGTTCCTTCTCGGCGGTTCTGTAACCTCCCATCACTCCGCTTCCCCGCAGTCTTTTTATTTCTCTCGTCGCTTTGAAGTTTCCCCTGGCTTGAATACCAGCTTCAGCATTGCCTGCTTTCGACGCTTACTCAGCCTGATTTGGACAAAGGTGATAGATTGACAGTGGCCTTTATCTGAAAGCAAAGTATGAATTTTAGTCAATAGAGAATGAGAGTTGCTTTCAGATTTCATTTTGTTTTTTTCACTCTAGTTAATTGTGGGCAGAAATTGATGTGCCTGTCTGGGCAGAGTGGTACGAGAGGCCGCCTTTCAGTTCTGTAATTGAATTCCTGTATGCAAGGAACCTTTTGGGCTGCTGCGAATGCAAAGCCTGATTGTGTCGCACGTGAAGGATTGAGCGTCCCCGGGCCAGTCGCGCTCCGAGTCTGCGGGGGACAGCCCCAGTCCTGCCCCCCGTCCGCGCTCCTGGCAGAGTTAGAGTTGTAATACGTGGGTTTCTATTGGAGCTTGGCGCTGCTGTAAAATCAGGGCTGCTTTAGCTGGGGGAGAGGGAAATTGGAGTCACATTAATAATTGATATAAGGGGGAAATGTATACCATACGCTTCTTAGAAGGTGGCTGTTTCCAGGGACCAAGTCTTGCACCAGCTGAAAATGTTGACATTTGGGAGTCTGAAGCCCCAACCCCGGAACTGGCATGGCTTGTTGTTTCTCTGTGGTCTTCGTGGAATCACAGAATAGTTCAGGTTGGAAGGGGCCTTAAGGATCATCTCGTTCCACCCCCCTGCCCTGGGCAGGGACACCTCCCACCAGCCCGGGTTGCTCCAAGCCCCGTCCAACCTGGCCTTGAACCCCTCCAGGGATGGGGCAGCCACAGCTTCTCTGGGCAACCTGGGCCAGGGGCTCACCCCTCTCACAGCAAACAATTTCCTCCCGATATCTCATCTAAATCTCCCCTCTTCCAGTTTAAAACCGTCTTCCTGTAGTAAGTTCAGAGGTTAAATTGAAACTCCAGGCTTTTCTCCTTCCTGATGATATTCCATACACTTTATCATCCCGGCCAGGTCCAGGCTTGCGTTTCATTCCAGCAGCATCGTGAATTTTACCCTGTTGGCTGCAATGCAGGGCTCAACGCTGTAAAATGACTTTTCTGCAAACTGAATGTTGTTGGTTTGAGCCTCCTGATCAGGAACAAAGATCCATTTCCACGTCCCTTGCCAGCCTTTTGTAGGGAATTTGCCCTTCTGGCTGTGGTTCTTTACAGTCTCGTGGGTGTGAGCAGGCACATGCTCTGCTGCAGCACAGAGAGGGGCTATAAATAAGAAAAGAACAAGATTGTTTATTTTCCCCTCATAATTCCTCTCATCCTTGCTTATTCTCTGCAGTAAATGTAAGATTTCACCTCTTTCCAGTGCGTCAGAAGGGTCAGTCCTTTGCACAAAACCAGCGCTTCAGTTTCACTCCGGCTCCAGCTGTTTCTGGCTCCTTCTGTAATTTTGAGTAGCGCGACTGTTTTGTTCTTTGGTTCCCCGTCTTTAAAACGGGAATCAGAAACTTTTTATTGTGCCTTTTTATGCAGCAAGGGAGCAGCGGAGAATATATTTGGACACGGCGCTCAGCAAATCCAGCTTCCAATTAATTGCCACTAATTCAAAGAACAAAAAAGCCCGTGTTACCCTGAACTGCCCGGCTTCCCGCGGTGCTGTCGCACGATGCTGTGCGAGGTTATCGTGACACCGGGTGATTGTTACAGGCTCGTTAGCGTTACCGATAACTGTCGGTGGCGAGGATCCGGTGAGCTCCCAGCCCGCGGTCCTGGCTGACGGCCACCGTCGGTGTCGGTTGCACTTTTGCCGAGCTGAACGCTGCTGCGGGCTGCCAGGTTCTTCATTCTCCTTCCGCTTCTCTGCAAATCGGGCTTCCCGAAAAGGACCTTCACATGAGTCCTCTGCGGCGCCTGCAAGAGCTAAAGGGCCGTCAAGAAGGTCTTAAGACCTCGGGGCCGCCACGGCGTGATGGGTGCCGCGCACGCGTCGATGCTGCTGCCTGGGCCACTCGCTTCCAAGGGGCTGAGGGTGCTGTCAGGGTAATAAACTCAGGGTGCACTTATGAGATGAATGAGCAGCACAGATTTCGGGAGGTATTTCTGTGAGGCTTCCAGGGTGGGCTGAGAATGAGGATTTTTGGAAGCTCCCAGGTGGGCTGAGAATGAGGATTTTTGGAAGTGCTCAGCTGCAGCCAGTGCTGCACTAAAAGCCGTCGTGGGCCATCGTGGCGACGGCTGGGCAGCGGCGGCAGCTCACCGACGCTGTGGTGTATGCGCGGCCTGTGGGGTATTTTGGCCTGTTTGTGATTTATTTTGAATATTCATACTGCTATCAGACTGACATTAAAGCAAACAAGACAAAGTAAGCGGGAGCTGCTGTTCAGCTGCGGTTGCCAAGAGGCTGTCAGGGACAGGGAAGTTTTTACATGGCGAGAAGCAAAATAAAAAATCAAACCCGTGAAGATCGGATTTTCTCATTGACTTTCATTTGCAGAGTCCACGTGCTTGAGTCGATGTGCTCGGCAGCGCTGGGAGCCCCTTTGCTGAGCCAAGCAGCAGCACGGTGCTCATTCATGGGCTTCCTATTAATATATGCCATAACTCATCACGGACTAATTAAGCAGCTCAATTTGTATAAGAGGCATAAGGGAATTGGATACAGGGCGTTTGTTTAAAGAGCACAATGCAGTGTTTTGGTTTGGGCAGCCGACCGTGTTGAATCCCGCTGTCCCCTTGACACTGGCAGCAAATCTGGCGGGGTGCCGGTGGGCGCGTGGGTGTTCTCGGTGATAACACTGACGCCGCCTTTCAGGTAACGGATCGCCTTTAACTCATGTGGAGAACCTGGCAGAGCAAGAGGAAATGCTTATTTCCGGGGTGACGTGGTACCTTCTGGCCTGGAAGCTGCCAGCTCTGAGCGACAAAATTCCCGGGTCCAACCATGCTGCCAGGCCTCCACGGGCAACGCAGCCGTCCCCGGCGTGAGCAGCTCCTCTCCTAAGCAGCTTTAATCATCCTGAACTCTGTCAAAGTGAACTGAGCTCAGGTTGCCTGGCTTCGGGTGGATCTCGAAGGGGCTGCGGTGCCATGATTCAATGTGTTTTTTCATATAGGGACTGTCAGGGAGCTGGAATTGGTCACGAATCACAGAAACTTCAGAGTTGGAAGGGACCTCTAGAGATCATCCGATCCAACTCCCCTGCTAAAGCAGGATTGCCCAGAGCACATCACTCAGGGCTGCGTCCAGGCGGGTCTTGAAAGTCTCCAG
>VXBH01009934.1:522305-576750 GCA_013400035.1 Rynchops niger
GGAGCCCAGAACTGGACACAGTATTCCAGTTGTGGCCTCACCAGTGCAGAGCAGAGGGGGAGAATGACCTCCTTCGACCTGCTGGCCACACTCTTCCCTTTGCAGCCCAGGAGTCCATTGGCCTTTTTGGCAACAAGGGCACATTGTTGGCTCATGGATAATTTACTGTCTACCAGGACCCCCAGATCTGTCTCCTCAGAACTGCTTCCCAGCAGGTCCACCCCTAACCTCTACTGGTGCTTAGCATTCTTCCTCCCCAGGTGCAGGACCCTACCCTTGTCCTTGTTGAACCTCATGAGGTTCTTCTCTGCCCAGCTCTCCAGCCTGTCCAGGTCACGCTGGATGGCGGCACGGTCCTCTGGAGTGTCAGCCACCCCTCCCAGTTTGGTATCATCAGCGAACTTGCTGAGGATACACTCTGTCCCCTCATCCAGGTCATTAATGAATATATTGAACAAGTGGTCTAAGTCTTACTCAAAGTCCTCAGCTGGAAGGTAGAAGAGGCCCTCGGAGGCTGCGAAATTGCCACCGATTTGCAAGCGTTTAGCTGGTTTACCAACAGAACCCTTCCGGTTGTTTTACTCAGTTTATCTGATGGTGTTTGGGGGTAAAAGGGCAGGGGAGAGCCCCGCGTGGGACCGGCCGTGGAGAAGGGAAGGATGGAGCAGAGTCTGCAGCGCTGATAGCTGGGACGGGGGGAAAAGCAGCAGCGCTGCAGCCAGTGCTTACCGGAGGGGCTCGCCGTAGCTGCTAAAGCAGATTTGGGGAGTTTGAAAGGCTACTAGCAGGTGTTTGAAAGCTCTCCTAATCCCTGGGGCTGCGCTGTGAAGCCTTAGCCCTAATGGTGCGTTGGTTTATCCAAATTCTTCTGGTTGCTTCTGTCAAAGCAGCAGTCCGGGTTGATGTGTCAGCCGTGCAGCCCCTCACACGCGATACGTGGGTGTCCTGCTGGAAATCACATCTTGTTTACTTGCTTTTAATAGACAATTAGGATGAAGTGTTTCCACAAAATGGGAAAAAGAAAAAAAAATCTATAAATTAGCAAGTAAGAAAGTAATATTCTCCTTCCCAGGGAAGACATCTGGAATGACTGGCAGTCGTAAGCGTGTACCTGCGCTGCGTGTGGAAAATATTTTGACAGTTCAAACCAAAAGCAGGCTTTGGAGTTTGGACTTTTTTTTAGTACACTGATTTTTATATATATATTTTTTTTTAAAGAACTGTGGTGTGGAACACAGCTTTGATGCTTTAATGGAATCTGGAGAGCTCAATAATATGTTTCAGGTTTGGATAAAAGAGAGGAAAATTGCTTCTAGCACTTCTACGCTCAAGAAAAACAAAGCCAAAATCATTCCTCTGTGATGTCTTATCTATAATATTTTATCAGCCTGGTACCGAAGTGTAGCTTCGGTAGAGCTCGCTGAGACTTCTCAGCTCAGAGAGGAGATCCCAGAAGACTGGAACATACTCGGAGTTACTTTGTATTGCCTTTATGTTTATATTTTTTTTTATATATTTATACATTTTGTATTTTTCCAAATACAATTACAATATTTTGCCCTTTCTGAGGGCAAAGACACGGAATCATGCAGGGAAGTCGGTCCAGTCCTCGCCTTGGCCGTGCCTCATCCGTGGCACTTTCAGCAGCAGCTTTCAGGTTCCCTGCCGGTACGCCAGGACGGACGGACGGACAGACAGCGCTCCCCGCGCAGCTGGGGTTGAGCTGCGGCAATGGAGACTTCAAACCAGCGTGGCAGTACACTGGCGAACGAGCGCTTACGTAGCTCTGAGATCTAATCTTCAGACCCCCCCCGTTTGCTTTAGCTGCTGCTCGTTCTGTCCTGTACGATTTTCCGCAAGGAGCCCTATTAACTCCAGCTGTGTACGGCGCCTTCATAAAATTGAACAACAGAAGTTAATCTTGTCCCTTTCATCTCCGTTCCTCTGTTGCTTCTGAGCAATAGCTTTGTAGGTTTTCGCCCTTTTTAGCATGCCAAGCATTTCCCCCATCTCTTTATCTTCTTTTTTTTTTTTTTTTTTTTTTTTTTTTTTTTTTTCCTTTATGTCCTTATCCGTCTGCTGGAGGCGGCCTCATCTGCAGGGACCACTGTGCTGCAGACGCAGAGCAGCTAGTCTGAGGAGGTTTAAGAAAATAGTTATCTGAAGATTAAGCGGAGATGGCAAGCAGCCGGCTCTAGTTTTATCTCCTTTTCCTCCTTGTTAATTGCCATTGGAGAGAAAAAGGGGTTTTATGTTTCCAGTGATGGGAGCTGATAACTTGTTTAATCTTACAATCTCACTCGTTCCAGTCTCATGACTCACATGGGAAAGGAAAAAAATCTGTCTAAGAGATCATAGGAGATAGCCGCTGAACAGCTTCTTTCTTTGGGCCAAGCTTCGCCCCCTTCGTTCCCAGGATAAAACGAAGCCAAAGACGCGAGTTGTCACGCCAGCCCCGGCGTTGCGGTCCGTGAGCTGTGGGTGTGGGTCGGACATCCTCCGGGAGGATTTCTTGTCGGCTCTTGTCCTCTCCGGAGCAGCCCCGTCGGTTCCCCATCGCACACCAGATGCCTTGGCAGGGGCGGGACGGGAGGTTCCTGGCAGGAGCACGGTTTTGCCCCATCCTGCCTCTTGCAGGAACAAAACCATCACTAAAACCACGTCTCTCGGCACCACCTCTACCCGTCTTGAGGTATTTAAAAGCCGGGCAGACGTGGTGCTGAGGGACGCGGGTTAGTGGTGGTTTTGCCAGTGATAGGTTGATGGTTGGGCTCTCTGACCTTAAAGGTCCCCTCCAGCCTAGACGATTCTATGATTCTCTGTGTATAAATTTTGGAAGCTGACTTTGGACCTGAAGCCCTCCTGGCCGTCGGCGGGGTGCGAGGGAGCTTTGGGACGGCGTTGGGTGGGTTGTGCTCCTGCAGAGCCTTTCTGCAGCACGGTGCAGGCAGCGTTGGCTGTCCTCCTCCCTCTGCCGCGGAGGTGCCCCACGGAAACGGTACGTGGGCACTTGCTGCACGCAGGTCTTTTCTCCTCCTTTTCAGCTGCTGGCAAACATTCCGGCTGGAAGGAGCTAAGGAATTTCTTCCCCCTCTTATAGCCATTTGCACTTAATTACTTTTACGAAGGAGAAATAATGATTTGCAGATGGCAGCAGACAAACCCTCCAAGAATGTGCCTTTTATTTTGGATATGCCTTTATACCGTGGTTTGCGGCCAGTAGATTTAAGTGTCAGAGGGAAAGCACGTGAGGCCGAGCAGAGGCTGCCAGACATGATTTGTCCAGCTCCGGATTTTTGATTCCTCCTTCGCTTTGGTGGGCTCTTGTCCCAGGAGAGTCTCGGTAAGTGCCCAGCCTGCCCCTGGATTTGCCCTTCTCTAATGGAAACCAGCCAGTAACGTGAATCATGAATTAACAGTTCCTCCTTTAAGACCTGGGGTTTGTTATTCTGTTTTTTTTTTTAATCCTCTGATTAATCCCAGTTCCTACCAGCTCTTGCGATCCTCGAGTGAGTCACCGCTTTAGTTTTCAAACATGTTTCCTTCCAGTGTTAGCCTGTGTGTTTCCTGCTGGTTTATAGATTTTATATTTTAGTTTAGGTTAGTTTGGTTTAGTTTAGTTCGGTTTGGTTTTTTTTTTTTTTAATAATTTTATTTATTTTTTATTTTATTTTATTTTACTTTGTAGATGAGCTCAGGAACCTGTAATCCTTTGGCCAGCAGTGGCCATGACAGCGTGCATCTCATCGTGACTGTGTTTGTGCGGTGTTTGGGTTTGTTCCTGTAGTTACTGTCGGTATGAGAGCGGGTGTATAACAGCCCGTGGGCTGCCTGCGCCCAGCAGCACCTGCAGCTCAATTCCTCGGTGTTACGGCGAGCAGAAATCTCTTCCATGGCGCAGCAGCGCTGCAAGTGGGATTTGTTGCGCTGAAACAGAGTTGGGTCAAAATCAAGATACTTAGTCTTAATTAGCCTAGCAAGCGCTGGAGGGGAGCCGGGTGCTTCGGTGGGTGCGGTTCATCCTCCGAGGGTGCCCGTCCCTCTCCATGGCCCTCCGGGGGAAGCGGGACGACCGGCGGGGACGAGGCGCCATTCCTGCGAGCAGCTAACGGCAAACCCAAATGAGCCTCGCTTAAAATTCAGTCCAATGAATCACTGCTCCTGGAGGCAGTTGGCGGAGGAGGCATGGGTGCAGGAGGAGGAGGCAGAGGAGGAGGGCAGGCGGGTGGGCACCCCGCAAGGTGCTGCCGTGCATCTGCTCCCACCGGCGTCCCGACATCCCGCGCGGGACCTCGGCCACGGCGTGGCGGCGTCCGCCCGGCAGAGGGGAAGGCCTTTTTTCACTTTTTTAAAACTAATCTCTTTATTCTGCTTAATCAAGACCTAATAACAGCTTGAGCTTCTTTCTGGTGACTAAATATTTTACTCCTTATTCAATGTCTGGTGAGGTGCGTAGGAATTTATTACTGATTTTGATGGGCATTGCCTTAGGCCTAAAATATGCTGCTCCAACCAGACACACGTAGAAGCGCGCGGGTCTCCGGAGAGCCGAGAGCAGGGGGATGCCAACCCCGAGCAGAGCTCTTCCTAAATGATCCCGTGTGTGGATGAGCTGTATAATACCCATCTCACCTGTCTTGAAGTGTCTTTCTGTGTCTGATTTTGCAGGATGTGCCCTTTGTTTCGCAGCTGGTGGATGGAGATCATCCATCCCCGAGTCCTCTGCTGACTCGGGCAGGCGACGGTGGCGGCTGCAGCCACCCCCTCAGCGGCTGCCACATCTCCACTGCCTCCCCATCTTCCAGCTTGGGAAGATGAACCGTGTTATTCTGGCCGATGCCAAAAAAAAAAATAAAAAAATGCCGTGAACTGGTTATGAAAGTATTGGACTTGTCAAAAGCTTGTCAATGCTTTCTTTCCGGAGCAGGAAGGGAAAAGCAGAAAAAAGACTGGTTTTCAGCTTTCTTTTCCTTTTTTGGTGTGTGAAAACTTTGGGGTTTGCTTTTCATTTAGAAAATGCAGAAAGGGAAACACCACCAGTGTGAAAATTAAATACAACAATAGGGTTTGCTCAAAGCAAAGAACTTTCAAGAAAAACAGCAGCTACAATGCCATTGTCCTAAGTAATTGTTGCTGCCTTATGGAAGGAGTTAAATACCGCTTAATTGTTGATCCGCGGATAGTGTGGGGTGCGACCCCTGACAGCGCATAAATTAATTGCTACTTTTTAAACCGTGCATTTGCTTAACAGCTGCTATTAGTTCATTTTAAGAGATTTTACAGATCTGGGAGTAAACCCAAGTCCCTCTGCCATCATCACGAGACGCCGTTGGCAGCGCTGAGGCTTCGGCTGCGCTTTGTGCAACGCGTGCGTGACCCAGGAACGCATGATCCTAATGCAGATGGGGTGAAATCCTGTCTCCCTCCTGCTCGTGTGGAGCTCAAAAGAAATCAAAAGCAGCTGGTGTTGGACTGGCCTGACACCGCCGCTGCTGACCAAGGGCTTAATGCTGGTGTGGTGATACGGGCTTGTGAGGAGCATCCGTAATTCAACGTTGTGTGCATATTCTCCCAGTGCTCCCAGTAAATCAGTGCAGTGGCAGGTCAAACCTGCGAAGCTCCAGGAGAGCAGGGTCTGTGTTTTTGTTCTGCTCTGGGTGGCCTTGCCCGGGACTGGTGAGAACGGATTTCAGGATTGCAGTGTTTTTCACGGAAATGGAGTGTTCCTGGTGCCTGGCAAGCCCGCCCCGACTGGGCGGTGGCTCCTGGGTGGGATTTCTGCTGGGGACCTCAGTGCCTGCCCTAGTGTGGCTGGAGCCAGGCCGGGCTGGGACTGGGCTGCACAAAGGTGGGGTTTGGGCAGCGGATCGCCCCAGCCACCTTCAGCTGGGTTTTCTTCAGCAGGAGGGCGTTGGAGACCTGGGGCCTGCGTTGGTCCCTGGGAAAGCTGAGTTATCTCCCTCTCTGGTGGAGGCATCTATCTCAAAAGTAATTATACCGAGATGAAAACAGTCAGTGACAAGCTCTGTACCAGCAGTTTGAGTTCAGATTCTCATTTCATGCCGCAGAAGGATGAGTAATTCTAAATAGCTTGAAAGACATTTAAAAGCACCCAAACCATGACAGACAGAATATAGCAAATGAGAACAAGGTAAGTTATTACATGCTTTGTGAGCATATACAAAGCCCTGTTATCACCGGTACACCGATACACGCATTATCGGGGGGCTGTGTACCTATAACGTGCTTCTCCGCCGTGGGGCAGGTTTGGGGACGCGGCGCCTGATCCTGTCTTTCCCCGGCAGCGCAGAAGGCTGTCGGCTCTGAGCTGGGTCAGGTAGCGACGAACGCAGATGTGCCGCCGCTCCATCGTGGTGCTGTCAGCAGGAAACCGCGTATTCAAAAATACGGGGGGAACGATTTGATGGCAGAAGGAGAGTCTTGCTCTCTGCCCTCTGACAGAAAGCTAAAAGTAGGTAGGAATGCCAAGGAGGCAGGAGGAGAACGCCGGCCTTTCCCTGTCTGGGCTCCCCATGGGAAAAAGGAAGATGGGAGCATCCAGGCAGGCTTTTCCTCTGCCTGCAGCGTGGTGTGCGTAGCTGTGCTTCGCCGTGGGCTCGAGCTCCTCATTTACAGCAAAGATCAATGAGCGGCTTCCAGTTAAACTAATGAAGCAGAGCCGAGAGGCACTTCCCAGACCTAGAGCCCCAAAGGAGCAGATCCTTTTGCACCTGAATGCATCTTTTTAATTAAAAAAAAAGCCTTGCCAACATATTCTGATTGCGGTCTCAGCCCTGCTAGGTAATGATGGCATTGGCACCTCCCAAACGAACCGCTGGCGAGTTCGGCGTGTGGGACCACGCTTAGGGCTGATTTAAAGCCTATCGAAGTGGATGGAAGCATTTCTGCTTTCCTTTTGGGACTTGGCTCACGCTTCACAAGTGTAATTTGAAGGGGGGCCAGAATGCGGCCCAGGCTTCATTTTAGAGGGAATTTGGTTGAGGGAATTTGATGGAGGGCTTTTCATTTCTTGAAGGTCTGCAGTGCCTTTAAGGCTGCCTGGTGGCTTACAGGTAGAATCAAATAAAATCTCTGAACGTGCTGGTATGACTGCAAGCCCACGGAGAGCGCCGGAGCAGCCCTTCTCCTGCATGACCTTGCAAGAGCAGAGGGAGCATCAGAGGCAACCTCCGCGCCTGCCGCGCTGGCCCTGCTTCCAGCAGGTGGTTCAGAACAATTTGGGGATGGCAATCCGGGAGCCATCAGGGTGAGATCTTCTGCTTTTATGCTTTCTTTCCATCTCTTGTGGTTCCTGTGTGTTAAGGGGAAACTGCTATATTGGTCATTTTAAAATCGTACCAAACCCAGTAATGCTGATGAATTAGGCACTAATAACAAGTGGTGTTGAAATCTAAACAAACGAACGAGAAGTGAGTCATGGTGTCGTCATGACCTGAAGACACAGCGCTGCTCATTGTCTCTTTTCTTCTGCGTTATTCACGTTATACATTCCGGTTTCCAAAACTCATTATTTCCCTTTGGGTTTTGAAATGCATTTCAAAAAAAGCCTGAAAAGTTTCCAGAACTGAAGTTAAAAAAATGCTCTGGTTGATGAGAGTGTTTTGTTTTGCTAAATCTGAAATTTTGCTCCATTCACAGCTTTCATATTTATTATAATTTATTATAAGTTTTGAACCTAATTGCAAAACCAAAAATACAGACACTCGCCATTCTGATGAGCTCTAAATGAGGCTTGATCCATTATCTTGAACTGCTACGTTTCCTTTTTTGGCGGAATTTCATTGAAATCGCCATATTCCAAATTTTTAAAGAAAAAGTTTTGAGATGCTTTTGACTCATCTCTGGTTTCAGATGGGGCCAGACCTTTATATACTGAATATATACAGCAAATACCTGGGAGGTACAAGTGCGAGAACAGAGCGGGGCACCTCCCCATCCCTGTCCTTTGTATTCACGGTGCAGTAGAGTCTCCCAGAGCAAAGTACAGTGCACTCGTCCCGTAGAGCTGGTCTTAAAAACGTGTCCTGTGCTGCTGCTCTGGGCCATGTTGCCTCTGTCGTGCATTTGAAAGGAATAAAATAGAAGTAGCTGCTTCAGTAGAAAAGTTATTAGCGCTGGGGCGCCCTTGAATGGCAGGCTTCGTGTTTGGAGGCAAAAGCCGGAATGAGACATTTTCCATTTTATGATTTTATCTGTGGAGAAGGTCCTTATAATCTCAGTTTAATGAAAGCTGGCTCAAGATATGTGACTGTTGAGTGCTTGGGAGAGGCAGGAGGAAAAGCTTGAAGTGGGCTCCAAAGCAAGGTGAATCCTTTAGACGAGGCAGAGTGGGGGACGTGGCTGGGTAACCACCGTACGCTTGGTTGTTTCTAAGGACGGGCTACTTCATTTAGATAAATGGCTTGGGAAATACTTCATATACTTGGTGGGGGAAGTGGCAGAATAAATCAGCTCAGTGACAGTTACATGAGGAGCACCCATCTTTTTCAGTCTCTCAGACCAAAAGAACTGAGAACGGTCTGGCCTGGTTAATTGTTTACTCTTAACGGGTGATGTCTTTCATCCTTCTGCGCTCCTGCTAAATGGCAGGGATTGCTTTTTCCACAGCTAGAGCAGTTTGAATATGTTGGTGAGAGTGCTGGTGTAAAAGCACCCACCCACCCTACCTGGGCATCGGTAGCTTCTTCTCTTGCTCTTGCCTTTCACCGGTGCCTCACAAAAGTCCATGAGCCACCAGAAGGCCCTACACAACAGGTCCCATTGCCCTTCCCGTCCCTGGTGTGCCAGCATGTTGTAACAGGTGACTTCCAATATATTAGGCCAGCTGAGAGAGGGAACAGGAATGTCCCCTCTGTGGACCAGGGCCATCTCAGAAGCTGTGGTGCCCTGGCCTGAACAAGATGTATCTGTAAGATACTAGATGTATAAGCAGATGGGTATCAGGAACTTGGCCAGGTGGGTGGACGGCATCATGAAGGACCTTAAACTTGCTGATTTTTTGGGCACATAATATCTGATGGCAAAACTGTTTTGTCCCCACAAGGTAGGATGATTACTACTGGCTGTTAATTTCCGGCTGTGGAAGCCTGCCTCGTTGTGCCCTCACTGGGAGCTGCCATGAGTACTTGAGAAGCAGCAGTGCTTTTGCTGGGTTTCTGTCCTGGTCCAAAACAAAGAGCTTGTTGCCTCTGGGTGTTGATGCCACCAAGGTCCTGTAGATGTATGGCCTGCAGCCCAGCCTGGGAAGTTGTCTTCTGCTGAATTGCTTCATTGTTGAGGCAGAACATGGCCAAACACAACAGGAAAGCCCTGTGACGTTGCAGGTGGTGCTGTACCATCCTAGCTGCACCCACACCACGAGGGCTCCTGTTTGTCCATTTTCTCCCATACATCTTCATCTGGAAACTCTCGCTCTTCATCTTCTTCCTATGAAACCACACTGCCCGCATCTTCTCAGCTGCTCTCTGGAGACATCTGATGTGGAGGAGCTGTTGTAGCACTAAGTGAAACCCAGCTGCGTCAGCCAGCCCTCCTGTAAGAGAGCTGCTCGTATGAAAGAAATTCAGACTCATCCCTGGACTC
Source organism: Rynchops niger (assembly GCA_013400035.1). Classification (NCBI taxonomy): domain Eukaryota; kingdom Metazoa; phylum Chordata; class Aves; order Charadriiformes; family Laridae; genus Rynchops; species Rynchops niger. The sequence goes on from VXBH01009934.1 coordinate 531,909, forward strand.
TTTGCTCTCTGGCTGTAGCCAAGGGACAGGGGAGCAGGTCACCTCCAAAGCAGCCCGGCTTCCTCCCCTGCCTGCCCCAGTTAGCCCTTCCCAGTCTTGGAGCTGCAGGAAGGAGAAGGGCTGGAGGGTTTCCCACAGGGCACTGAGTCCACAGCACAGATGAAAAATGAGAAGATGGTCTCCTGTCCAGGCAGTTGCAGCAGAGCCGCTCTGGCCTTGCACAGCAAAGCTGCTGAGAAGGAGCAAAGCCCCCAAAGTCAGCCTGGGCTCAGCAATCCAGAGCTCTCCTGCTTCTCCTAGAGGCCGAAGGAAAAAGAGGGAATGTTCTTAGACAGACCAGCCCTTCTCCGTGAGGTGGCACACTCTACTCCAGGGAAAGGATAACAAGTATGGTTTTTTATTAAAAAAACAATCCCTTCTTTGTTGGTGCCAGCTCAAACTGAGATTAGACAGTCTCACACGGCCAAAGAAGACAACAACCCTGTGTACTGGGGTCATCTTGAATCCCATGGAGCCCCATTGCATTAAAAGCCATCATAGCCCTCTTCTGGCAATGGCCTGAAGCAAATTAGTTGGCGAGTGATGGGAAATAAAAGCACAGGTTGGGATATTCAAGACGTATCATGGTCATGACATGCAAGAGCCCTGGCCTGGCTTTTGCAGACACTTAGAAATAGTGAGCTGCTCTCGCCATGGCTACTCCTGGAAAAAATACGAAACTAAATCTTGCAGGGGGCTGTTGAATACAAAGACTTCACCTCTTTCTCAGGGCGTCCTTAAGTGATAGATTGCCTGGAGGTGGGGGCAGGTGTCACCATGTGCTTGCCCTGTTCTTCATTCTCAGCTGTGGGTACCAGCACATAGGTTGCCCTTGGAGAAGCCAGTCTTAGTGTGTGTGCAAAGCCAGCTTGTTGTCGTAATCTTTACACGGCATAGATAAGGCGTGTGTCCCTGCAGCGCAAAGGATGTGATTTTTCCCACCTGGGAGGCACTGTTGGACTCTGCACTTGTGGGGCCATGGGAGCCTGCAGCGGTGGGACGCTCAGTTGATAAAGGATGCCTGGAGTCAACCAAAACGTGCGGTCAGACGGCATGGCCCAGCCGTTCTCTCGGTCTCTCAGAGGTGCATGGTGCTCCCCGGGCTGCCTTCAGTCTTCGCAGGGTGCCCAGCCGGGCGTTCCTGACGCTGCTGAGATGCCCACAGCATCTCCAGATGGGTGGGAACTCACGGAGGCGGCGGATGCCATCACATTGGGCAGCCTGAAGTGCAGCCCGATTTTGGCAGACTCGGAAAAAAGCCATTTTGACTTAAAATACAAATTTCTACGGCAGGAGCCTGTTTTGTGTGCTGTTCCAGGCTTCAGCTGAAAAAATAGAAATATTCTCCCTGGAAATGTCTGATTAGAATATAATCACCATTTTCGCACTTCCTGGTGCTTTTTGAGGCTCTCAGTTACAGAGGATGGTAATTGGTTTCTCTGTGTTAGAATAAAATACCTGAGTGTGTACATTTGTAAGTACGTATGCATGTAAATAAATGAAACCATTAATTGTTTTTATCAATATGCTTCATTGGGGGAAAAAAAAAAAAATTCCTTATGAGCTCTTTTTACGACTGTCTAATAGCTATTCAGGTGACGGTCTGTCTGAAAGCAGCATTGTGGGATTGTAGCGCTTCCACGGCAGTTATTTCTAATTGGCAAATCAAGGACAAGAGGAGTCAGGGAAGAACGGGTTTAAGGACTGCGCTCCTGTTATTAAAATGCAGTCTCAAAATTGGCCTGTGCTGAGTGAAATGTAGCGCCGCCAACCCGGCTTGCAGTACCTTGTGCAGGGGTTGAGGGCATCGTTATTCCGTGGAGGTTTTCTTTTTTTTTTTTTTTTTTTTGAGGAGTAAATTAATTAGTGACTTTGAAAAGGGGTGTAATACGAAAATAGAAACAAACGGGTATTAGGTGGTCTTAAGCAACAACTGTGCATTGGTAGAACTGAAATTCTTAAAAATCTATTAAGTGTTTAGCAGGACTTTTATATATAATGGCACGAGGGAAAGCGCCTAAGTGTGGCAGGCACAGTAGTATCAAATGAGGGTAGTGTCCTATCACACTGAACACATGAAATGTTAGCGTATGTTTTTATCACTAACTCTATTCTGCACATCTCAGGCAACATAAATGAGTTCCTAAACTCTGCAAATAAATCAGTGAGCTGAGGCTATGACCCGTTCGGAGGTGGTGTGATTTGCTTTGATCCAGAGACTTCAGATGAAGCTCCTGCAGCAAAGCTGTGGCGCGTTTTGGGAAATGACGGTTCTCACCAGCTTCCAGCACAGTTTCATTCACTTGAGAGATTTGACTGTTCAGAAAAACAGCGGGTTTTTTGCACGTCGGAATTCCTTAAGGTTTATCCTTCGACACTCGGCAATATGCCTGCGTTGCCCACCTCAGCTTCTCTGTTACAACTTCATTGAAGCTCTTTGATCGGTAGAGACTGACCTTTAAAAGCCTCCTAACCACGTCTTCCTTGTCCACCAACCTGTTGTCCTTATAGACCCCGGCCACGGTCCGGGTCCTTGTGTGCTGTTTGCTTTGTGGACAAAAAGGAATAGGTACCTTGATGCTTCTCACTTGTGTTTAGTTCTCTAGTCTAGCAGAACCACACGATGGATGGTCTCATCTCCTCCATGCTCTACAGAACCTAGAAATCATCTCAGACTGCATTTTCAGTCTGGTACCTGTGGACACTGGCTGTCCAGGAATTATTTTACAGTGTCTGTGAAGAGGGTAAGAAGAAAACGTTCCTTTGTGATGCACAATAATCTAACTTGGAGAAGTTCCTGAAGGGAACTGGAAAGTTTCACAGGACCCGGAGATTAGAAACATCTGTAAAACACCATAGTTGACATTGAAGTTTAAAACATCCCCAGAAGTCCCACTGTACTAAATAATTCCTTATACTCCAGTATTTAGAGCAGCCTCAGCCGAGGTTAGACTGGCATTGCACTAGGAACCATCCGTATGTGCTGTGACAGCCTCTCTCCTCATGTGATTGCGTCTCAGTTAGACTACACGAGTTGTAAAAGGAGAGAACAAAGGTAGATAGCACGGAAATAACTTGTCAAGATGTTCAGTGGAAGAACCAAGACAGTATTTCACACTTTCTCTACCCGGGCCCGGAGGCGTCCTCACTCTGACCTGCAAACATCTGTCTTAAGCATCTCTGCACAGGAACTGTAGAATAATTCAAGTTAGAAGGGACATTTGGAGGGCTGTAGTCCGCTTCCAGCTCAAAGCTGGCCAAGCCTCAGAGTCGGCTCAGCTTTCCCAGGAGCTTGCCCAGTCGAGGATAAAGAACAGGGGCTCCACAGCCCCTCGTGGTCCCAGTGCTGGATGCTGTTGTGCATCCTGGCTGTGGGAGCTGAGCAGTGGGAAGGCATATTTTCCTGTTCACGTTAATATAAGTAGTTTGAAATCGAAATAGTTACAGAACCAGAGCTCGCCGTAAAGTGCATGTAGGAGGGAGGACAGCAGCCCTGGGAAGCTCCAGCCGTGCACCCGGCTGGCACTGCAGGGGCAGAGGGGCTGTGGCTCTGCTAGCCACCCCTCTGCTCCCCAAGAGACTTCTTGGACTACGTACTATGTACGTCTGCAGGGGAAAAATAAGGAATTTGGGACATGTCAGGTTTTTCATAAGCAGAAACAAATACTGAAACAAGAAAGCGGTCGTGTTTCCGTGTGTTTTATCTTTTCATAAAGTTCCTGCTTGGACCCGTCGAGTGCAGCCTTACGCGTGATTGATTTGCAGCTATTTTGTGTGTGTAGCTTACAGAATCACAGAATGGTGGGGGTTGGAAGGGACCTCTGGAGATCATCTGGACCAACCCCCTGCCAGAGCAGGGTCACCNCGTCAGCCAGTGTTCAGGTCAGCGGCCAGACACTGTGCCAGCATGGGGACCCACCTCCCTGTCTCTTCTGGGAAAGACGATCAAAAGGGCATCCTGATTCAGCAGCTTGTGCCGCCGCTTGTGCAGCGCGGCAGGCAGGTAACGCCAGAGTCACCTGGGGACAGCGCGGGGCTGAAGCTTCCGTTGGGTCTCGCTGCCTTTAACGCGCGCTGCAGAGGTGCAGTACAATGAGTACAACAGCCAGCTGGCGTCTGCTACGTGAAAAATCACCGTGTGATGCTCTGCAAAAGTGGTGTCTGCGCTGTGACCGGACCCCGAGGTGAGCGGAAAGAAATGAAGGAGATGCTTTACAGCTGGGCGCTGGGGAGTGGGAGAGCACTGGGACGTGCTCCTCGGGAATAGGGTGCCAGCTCTGAGCCTGCAAGCGGCAGAGGTAGGATTTCGAAACCTCTTTGATCTCCACCCTGGTAGTTCGGTGCCGTGGATCAAAGGAGCGATTTGCAATGAGGGGACTTAATGCGAAGCAAGATGCTTTTTGGGCAACCATGAAGGACACTTTCCTACCTCAGCGGTGGGATACATGGGCACGACGGATGCCCAGTTGGAGGTAGGCAGAGGTGGATGTGGCTGTGCTGGGGAAGTGTTTCTGCTGCTCTTCTGGACGTTCATGTCATCTCAGATCTCCTAATGGAGCTGCGACCAGAGGTGCTCTTGTTCCAGTGGGTTGGGTTCTGCCTTCATTGGGTTTTGTTGAATTAGGTTTAGGGAGGACTCATGCGAGCAGCTTTGCCAGCTGATCTGGATTGTTTTCTTAAGGTACCGTGTGATTTTTTAATTAATTATAAATAATCCAAACATGTAAGTTCACCATAGGTAGGGAAAAGCATGAATTGACCAAGATACATTTGCCTTTTTCGTGCCACCAACACAGGGCCCTTTGTAAGGTGGAGGACGTAACACCTGGGCATGCCGATGTGTCCACGCCAGCCCTCATCAAACCCATGTGAATCCTGTCAGCATTTGACGCAGAGCTTTTGGTGGTGCTGGTTAGAGAGAGAAGCTGATGTCCTGGCTCTGGGAGCGACAACGGGAGTTGTGCTGCTGGTCTCAGGGAGGGCAGGGCTTAACATCCAAAGAAGGCTTTGATCAAGATTAGATTGCACAGGAGCGCTGTTAGTACTATTATTAACAAAACCAGGAATGCAGCTCTGTTTTTAAACAGTGCTGTGTATAACAGGAGGGAAAAAAAATCCAATTTGCATCAGACACATTTTTTGCTTCTGTCCCTTCCAAATCGTCCCACTCGCTGCACAGCCTCGTCCTCTTGGCTGTGGCTGTTGTGTGCTGGTTGAAGGGTTGAATTTCTGGCTGCTGCGAGCAAGCTGAAGTCTTCTGAAGTCAGTGGCCACCCACCCGAAGTATGTCTACATCAAGGAAGTGCTGTAGTCTTTATTAAACCGACATCTGAGTATGAGCCCTGGCAGCTTGCTTTGGAAACTTTCGAAGATGAAAGAGAGTCCAGATGGATGTGCCACCAAGGTAACCCGATGGTCTTGGAGTGTTTCATGGCTAGATCAAGCAGCTGCGCCACAGTTACCACCCTAAACGCTGCCCCCAAAGACAGGGCTTCCGAATTTAAAATCACAGCTCCAGCTAAGCGGCTCTTCTGTCCCAACGGGAGAAGTTTCAGGAGTTGGCCAGACTTGAAGGAGTGATGTTCAACAGATGATCGTGCCTACCATGTTGAGATGAGCGGCTGTTAGTAAGTTATTAACCTTAGAGAGCCTTTGCACAATGCTTTACCTGCGCACGTACCAGAGTTCTAACATCGTTTTTCAGCGGAAGGATGAACGCTGTCTGTGACAATCAGTTATCAGTGGTTGTGCTGATGATAGCTTCAGAGCCACGGCAATTGCCCAGGCTTTAAACTTTCGTACTTCCAAAGTATTCATTATTTCAAAGTACGAGACGGCTCCACTGAAGAGGGGATTTTAATGCTGCCAGGGAAAATAAGCAGATGGCAGAGTGACTGGCACGAATATGACAGGGCTGCCCCGGTCTCTGGCCATCTGGTTTGGACCTCCGTTTAACATTTCAAACTTGCGCACGCTAAGTCCGTCGGCAGCAGAGTTGGTGCTGGGATGGGAGCGCCTTGGGCTGTGGCACACGACAGCCCACAGACGAGGGTGGCTCATCTCCACAAAACGGGCAGAGACTTCTTCCCCTCTAAAACAAGGGCCAGACGACAGCCAGGTGCCCATTTTCGCTTGTCCTGCCTGAGCTGCCCGTGGGTCATGACTAAAGCGACAGCCAGGTGCCTGTGGCAGCGCAGCATCGCTCTTGGCTTTGGCAGGACCAAGAAAACAGGTTTTGCGCCAGGACTGGCTCCCTCCATCTCTTCCGGACATCAGCTCTGAGCATTTCCTCCTGTCTAACCCGCGATCGGGCAATAACATTGAGAATGGAGCATTTTTCAAAGGAATGTCTATACCTCTGGTGCAGACACGTCGGCTGGTGGCAGAGCAGGCTCCGGGCACCGGGGACGGGCAGGACCCTCTGATGCCCCTCCTAAGAACAAGATGTAAAACGAAGGTAGAGTGCCTTAGGTAAATCCGACAGTTTGTTTCAACGCTGTTGTTCAAAATCCTTTCCGAGCATAACGGAGAAGGACAGCGGTGAAATCATCAGAGAGCTTTGGAGACGTTGTCAGTCTGGCTTTGAGCACTGAGGAGGTAGGAAACACCTCGTGCGCGTACGTGTCTGTGCGTACGCACCGGCGACCGCACCAAATAGCACACACACACCGACACCGCGGGCGTTTCCTCCCGCTATGTTTGCGTGCTCCAGTTCTAAACTCGTTAGCTGCTCTTTTTGACGAGTTACTTGAGCAGAGGATAGGCTGAGTCACGCTCAGTCGTACCCATCTACGAACGTCTACGGAGGAGCTCGGCTTCCTTCCAGCGCCTTCTCCATCAGCGGTGATGAGAGGGTATCTGTAATTACAGCTCGCAGCAGCCGCAGTCGTGATGTGCTGGAGTTAAGAGGGCTGGAGGGGGCTCGGTGGAGCTGGGGTGCTGTCAGCTCAGGAGCTGCTCCGTCACGCGCCTGCCTCTCGCTGCGTAAATAATGCCGGTTCAGAACTGCCCCTTAATGGTTAAAATGACACGTGGCACCTTCCCCCCGCCTCCCGCCGCTCCCCACGTGCCATCGCGTTAGTTCGACGAACGGTCTGCAGATAATTTTCTCGAAAGGCTTTTTTGCAATGGAAAACAGATCAAAATTCTGTCGGACTATTTACGCTATTTTATTTTTACAGCTTTGACAGAAATGGTAATAGGGAAACGAGATCAAGATGCCTTTGGTACATTACTGGCAATAAAAAAAAAAAAAAAAAAAAAAAAAAGGCGCAGCCTCCAAGGAGTTCAGGGTCAGATCCTGCCGGTAATTTCTGTACTATGAGCGTGTAAAGCCCAGCATGCTGTTCTCCTTCGGAAAGGGCTTACAGGTATTGTTGATGCTGTTTTTAAGGCACTTGTCTTTTATGAGTCTGTAATAATCTTTGCATTATACTGTTACAACATAATCAAGTCCTTGTCACGCTGCCAAGGCTGATCAGATAACGTGAAAGCGCTGAGGAATTTTAGTGCTGAACTTATTAGGAGAGACCCAGATTTGTACCACGATAGTTGCAAACCACTCCAGCGCGGAGCTGGAGCTTCGTGCTCGGCCGGAACGCCGGTCTCAGCCGTACGGGCGCTGGTGCTGCACATTTTGGCTCCAGCCAAGGCTGGGAGTTCAGGTGGGAGAGCACCTCCCTGGTTTCACCGAGCGTTTGCAAGATGTGGATTTACAGATACCCCGTTTTTTTGTTGTTGTTGTTGTTTTTTCTTTTAAAAAAGAACTTTTGGAAGCGATAAAACGGCAAAGCTACAGTCGCTCTGGTTGCTATAGTTTAATTTCGCAGGAATTAAAATATCAGTCCCAGTGCACTGAGAAGCAAAATGCTCCTTTTCAGCAGTTTATCGGAGCCAAGAGGATGCGGATATTTGTCATTAGAGGTAATCCTCCGGGTGCTGTGCTTTGTGATCGCAGCCTTTTAAAGCCTCCCACCAAGCCCGTTCTTAGCTATCTTATCTCTGATAAAGTCAAATCAATACCTATTGTAGCCAGGAATGATGCGCTATTTAGAACGGGTTGTGTTGCGTTTGTTGGCGAAGGACGGCTTAAATTTTGCATTGGCAAAGCCTCCAGTTTGAGCGAACGCAATTGCGGGGGGTGTGTATCATTCTCCTTGAACCCCGGCAGCGCAGAGAAATCGCTGCTTCGCATTGACGTGAAGCTTGCTATATTCTAATGTCTCCAACATGTCAAATGTTAAACCATTTATGTTCCTTGCTGTGTTAAGAGGATGGAAACCACCGCTGCTACCTGGTGTTGCTGCAGGTTAGAATTTGCGGAGTGAATTGTTCCACTCTTATTTGGCATTTTTAAGTGGCCATTACAAAAGGAATGAATTTAGTAATCTCAGCAGGTAAAACATTTGGACACTGGACCGTCTGGATGTTTCTGTTATTGGTCTGGCACGACATAGCCAGGAACCTGTCCAAAGTTGTATCGTCCATGAGGATAAAATGTGAGATAAGGAATGCCAAAAAAGAAGAGAATTTATTGTTTTAAATGTGGTATTACTCTCTCCTCCCGCTTCCATTCTTGGCTTGAATGGACGTGGTCTGAGATGGTCAGGCCAGGACATGGTCCATTCAAAAATCATATTTTAAAGAGATGGCAGGTGAACACCACGCCTGATCTGGCTGCTTGGCCCTGATCCTCTCGGAGAGGGTTTCTGTGGCCTCATGAGAGAGAAAACAATCATTTAGCGATGAAACGCCTTTTCCCGTTTCAGCTGCAGGATGCCGAGTCTCTTTTGCTTCTTCACAGAGGTTGCCAAGATGATTTATTAGTTGTTCAGGGTGAAGTTGTGTTGAGATTTCCAACAAGACGGTGTCTGTTGAGTCCGTCAGTGCAGGTGGTGTCCCTGCCCGCGTGGCGTTGCCTTCTTCTGAGGTCGATGTACCAAAGGGTTTGTCCCTCCCCGTTCTTAGAAACACTTCACCATCCGGTGGGTCTGGTTGTGGGTCCTGTCTATAGATACAACGCTGCAGCTTTGCTGGATCTATGGCAAAACGGCCTCAAAGGTGGTACGGTCGCTGCTGTGGTGTAGATTCTCACACCACCAGCCGTCCCTTGATGTGATCTGTGAAAACGCACGTATCCAAATTAAAAGGCAGTCCTCTTGAAGGAGTGCTTGCGTCCACCTGCAGAGATCCTGAATACTCTATTCCACTGCGGTGGAAGTAAAAGGTTCCCAAAGAGAGCTCATTTTCCTTCTTTTTTCCTCCCCTCAGTACGGGGTTTCTTAACTCACCTTCATGTAATTCAGCTTAACGTTTCTGCTGAAGCTCTTGCTGTGATTGTTGCATGAGATAGTGGCAGTCACGGTAGCCTGAAGGAGCACTTCAGTGATGATATAGGGTATAGCGTGTATATATATATATATACACATAGAAAATACAAAATATTATCCAGCTCGCTGGATGCGACTTCTGATTGTCGCCCATAAACAGGCATCAGCTAATGGCCTGGAGATGTTTGTTTATCAATATTTGGATTCAACAGGCTTGCTGTGGTACGTGCCTCTCGCCGCTCCGTCAGAAGGACCTTGTGCCAGGGGAATAAAAGTACTACAGCTGAATTACGTTTCTCCTAAGTACCAAACCGTCAGGTTTTCTAGAGGAAGCAAGGCCAACACACACTGCCTTTGCCCTGTGCTGAGGATGCTTAAATAAGAGGCAGATCCTGCGTTACTTCTCTCTTCAAGAGGAATTTTAAGTGTAAGGGCCGGTTGCTCCTGCTGTTTACTCCTCCTTGTCCAAGCCGTCGCTGCGGGAATCCTTCACCCCACTGCCGGGGGGGTGAGGAATTTGGCTCTGGCTGCCCTGCCCCACCTCGGCAGGGTCTGCTCCGGCCTCGCCGAGGAATCACAGAGGTTCTGGGGGAGCGACTTCTTCGTCCCGTTCCTGACCCCCTTGCTGCTCTGGCATCTCGGGAACCGGGATGTGGCGGCGCAAACTTGGCCCTGGGGATGTCCTCCCCCGACGTGGGACCGAGCAGGGCCAAAGCGGGAAGAGAAAAGGACAAAACCAGCTTCAGATACGTAGCTGGAAATGTATCTGGAAAAGTGTTGTTTCTTCTGACAAAAGGAATAATTTGGAGAGATACCGTCTCTCGGAACTATACGAGGGAGCGTGTGGAGAAATGATTATTTCGTTGCCTTTTTTGCTGTTTCTCAATTTTATGATTTAGGTCTTTGTTCTGATACATTCCTTATTATTTTAGCTGCCCCGGGTAATTGTGGTTTTCCCTTAACTTAGGAAGTTACTTTTAAAAGAAAGGAGGGGGGTGAAGATAAGGCAAAGCTGTTAAATGGGAAATCTATTGCTAATTAAGGCACGGTTTTGCTAATCACCTTAGAAATGAAGTTATCAGCTGAAAAAGCCTGGAGTTTGTGTCATGAAAGTTAGGAGCGGGTTTCCCCCCCACCACCACCGTTTCCCTCTGTCACAATACATTCCGAGATTAAAAGTTTACCTTACAGACTCATCTTGACACCATTAGACATGACGTCTCTTTGCATTAACTGCAGGCTGGCTCGAGCTGGTCTAGGATATGTTTCAGTCTGAACAGTTAAAATTTGGCAAAGTTATAAGCAACTTAAGTCAGGATCCTTTAATGGGAGCTGTCAGTGCTCATCGTGGATGTCACGCCGCTCTCCGGCTGGAACGTCCAGGACCCAAGGTAGTCACTGTCTCTTCTTATATGTATATATATTTTTTATTATTATTATTATTAATGATATCCCAGGGATGAGGAGGAAGCAGAGCATTATGTAGGGCAGCGGCCCCGGAGGAGCAATAGTATGGATTTTGCTCTGGCTGGCGACGGATGAGAGAAGGTGCTGTGCTGGGGCACCGTCCCAGCGCTCCCCGGCTGGCAGGGGGCGAAGAGCCCGCCCCAGTTTTGCCCCTGGTCTTGCAGAAGTCCTTCTCTTTGTCTTGATGCCGGCTTGCTTTGTGCAAAAAACAGATGGTGAGCCCAAATTCCCCTGTATGGCTTGCAGCCACGTGAAGGGAAGCGGGACGTGCGAGTTATTCTGTCATCCCAGGGGAAGCAGCCCCTGCGTCAGTGTTTCCTGATGAAAATATTCTCCTTAAGCTAATAATTCTATCTTCTGCTTCCCTGCCAGTGGGCATCATGGCATAGCAAGGACTGTTTGCAGAAGGCTGGGGAGGGGAACAAGGTTTTCTTAATACATATGCATTAATTTTTTTTAAACGTATATTAATCTTTTCACCAATTCTTCTTCTAGAGCTGCGGCCATGCCTTCCCCTCTGTGTGCCCTTTGCCGCTCAGTGGGTGCTGGCACCCGCGGGGGGAGCCCCGAGGGACCCCTGCTCCATGGGGGGAGCGGAGGGGGACAGCACGCGGTGGAGGAAGCAGCTCTGACCTGCGGGAGAGGATGGGCTGGGACAAGGCAGCAGGTCCCCGTGCTCAGCAGCATCCTCCTGCTTGCCCCAAATGCCATCCAAGCCACATCCTCTGGGTCGCTCCCTCCCAGCAAACCAGACCTGTAAAGCGCTAATAGCGCCGGCACCACCACCCTCAAGGCATGAGCTTGGCCAACCCCTCCGACAGGCGTTTCTAGCCCTGCTCGACTGGGGAGCGCAGACAACGCCCGGAGCCTGGTGTGGCACAGGACGGGCTTTTTTTACCCCCCGGGTGGTGGGTCTCCTCTGGGTCACCCTTGTCTGCCTGGCTGGCTCCTTGGACATTAGGCAGATTGCCAAAAGCCCTTTTAGTTAAATAATGCTCCTTGGGAGTAATTGCTGGCTCTGGCAGACAGGAGCAAAGTAAATTGATAGCTGCAGTATATTTTTGAGGGCAAAGGGGATCCTGGGCAGTAATTGTTCTTAACTGTATAACACTTGGAAAATTGTTTCTGCGGCTGCTGCAATGAGCTGGTCAAGTGAAATTGGGATTTTCTCGCTGTCTCTGTTACATGCATAAAGGGCCATCGGTACGCTGCGTTTCTGAGCAGTCTTCCCTTCTCCCTCCATTACCAGGAGTGCAGTAACCACCAGGGACGTGCGCTTCCCCAGGGAATGGCAGGGGGCCTCCTCCCTCACCTTGCTCCCGGTCCCCCCCTAACTGGCATGGACACCACTGCTCTCCAGGATGCTCCCAAACGCTGTGGTTACTCCTGTCCTAGCCAAATGAGCCAACAATGTGCCCTTGTGGCCAAGAAGGCCAATGGCATCCTGGGGGGCATCAAGAAGAGCGTGGCCAGCAGGTGGAGGGAGGTCATCCTCCTCCTCTGCTCTGCCCTGGGGAGGCCACATCTGGAGCGCTGTGTCCAGTTCTGGGCTCCCCGGTTCAAGAAGGACGGGGAACTGCTGGGGAGGGGACAGCAAAGGGCTACCAAGATGCTGAGGGGACTGGAACATCTCTCTGATGAGGAAAGGCTGAGGGATTTGGGTCTCTTCAGTCTGGAAAAAAGACGGCTGAGGGGGGATCTTATCAACACTTATAAATACTGAAAGGGTGGGTGTCNCATACGGAGTGCTCCATAAGAGCACTGTAGAAACAACTGTGATTTTACAAATGGAAGCCAGAGGGCTGATGGCAGAGGAGGTGTCTTGTCTGGGAGATGCATGTGCACAAGAGGGGCCTGGACCTCCCTGGAAGCTCTGCTGCCGTACTGCATCATGCCGAACCTCTCCCCATTTCGAATTATCCCCAGTGCAGGTCACTGAGGTGCCGGCTCTTTCCCAAGCGCTTTCGCACACCCATGATGCCTTCATGTTTCCAAAGGGCGATCAGAAAGCAGAGCTGGGTCACCCCATCACTTCAGTGTGACGAAATCTGATGCTCACCAAAGTTTGCCTCCTGCGTGGTCAAAAGCTTCTAGAAAGTAGATGGCCGATGCAGTTTCAGTGGTACTCGGGTATTGCACTGCTGGTGAGGAATCGCTGCTTTTCCATGCTGAATTCTTGGCACAGTCACATTTTGCCTGGAAAATAATTGCCAGTGTGTTACCCACCAGCTTTCTGAAAAACACATCGAAGATCTCCGGATGATGGATTTGTTTTCCATTTGTTTCTCTGGGATTTCTTCACTAGAATTTAGTGTTAACTGGTTATTTATAAATCCAAGCATCTTTCTGTATGTTTGATTACTCCCGTGTGTAGACTGATGGAGAAGTTATTGAGTCACCGTCATTTACTGGAGGGGAATGCTTCTATTTTTAATTCTGCGTCTCTTTACGGGTGGATGAATGGCAAGCTAATAGTCGTGTTGAAATTTGAATGTCAGAAAATAAGGAAGAAACTTGAGACTTGCTCGTCATATTTAACCTGCTGTGTTACATACTCTATCTGAGTCTTTAAAGATGCCTTTACATACCATCCATGCCTATTTTATAAAATTATCATGATTTCAGCCTTTGTAGCAAGCAATATAGAAGACTCTGCCTTGTTAAATAGGCTAAACATGAATTAATTTGACAATACCTTATTTTTCTGATTGCTCTTAATGTTGTGCTGGCTCTTGATTACCCATCTACTGCGAGGCAATTCTTCAAGGAATTAGCAGAAACAACGCGCTGGACTGATTGTCCTGTTAAAGCTGTTAGTTGCAGTAAATAGAGTATCCGATTTGCTATGAACGTGAAAGAATTTGCTTAATAGGAAGGTACGCTATTTGTTAAAGGTCTTCGGCTGGACAAATGGCTGCTCAATAGGGACATAAATGAAGGTTTCCGAAGAACCTTCTGCCCTCAGGGGCTGAGTGCCACAGGGGTGAAGTTGCTGCAGGTTGGGACATCAGGGCATCAGCGAGGAGATGGCTTCCAGCCTTGCTGGGAGGTTGGAGGGCTGCTGAGCCCTTTTGGTTGTGGTGTCTCGCAGCTCGTCTCATTCTGGCACCAGGAGAACAAAGCCGGGGGCCTTTCTTGGGGCCTTTCACGGCTGCACAGTCATGGTTATTGCAAGAATAGAGCATCACGCTGAGCATGTGGGACATTACCCTTCACGCGTGGTGGCCACGGAGGATGTCCCCTGGGTTGTGGTCACCTCTGGGCCTGTTCACATGCATTTCTGGATGTCAGCAGGAACAGAAAGTCCTTGCCAGGCCACCTTCCCTTCGCCCCAAGGGAAGAGATCTCTCTCCTGCGCTGCCCCTTTCTCCTGTCGCCAGGGCTTGGGAAGTGCCCGTGCCCGTGCCCGCGTTGGGTGGGCCAAAGCCACCGCTGAGAGATTTAAAAGGGCAGCTGATACAGCCAGGAGGCTCCTGGTGCTGCTGGGAGAGTGGGTTGAGCGGGGTCAGTAAAATTTAGGGAAGGCAGATGGGATAAAAGGTGGCGAGCCTGGACAAGATCCCAGAAACGATGGGTGTTGTAGCAACTGAGCAAAATGGTAATGCAGAGCAGACTGCAAAATAGGCGAAACTGGGATTATTAGACCTGTTTGGCATAGGTGTTTGTAACAATTGCACGGTGCCTGGTGTCCTGGATCTTTAATTTAAGATAAGTAACTTCTTGGTGAAGTCAACCAGGGAGGGAAGAACCCAGGTACAGCATGCTTTTCCCTGAATTCCCTTTCCATGTGATGAAGAAACAGATCTCAAAAGATTTTATTAACTTGTAAACTGTGATTTAAGGGAATTTTAAACAGCATGTGAAAGAAAAATAATGAACAAATGTTTTCAAGCGGGAGAAATCTGTCCCTGCCATATGTTTCACTGAGTCATCCCTTCTGCAGGCGGAGATCTTGCAATTGTTTCAACTATTCCAGCCGCTAATCCTTTTTATTTAGTAGCAACATCCCTGTAAACTCAGCACCCGATCCTACAGCGCGTTAACAGCACGTGCTGGATACCGGATCCCTCTAAAGGTGACGCGTGTTTTGCTCTGGGCAGAGGTTAAATTCTCCCCGTGTGTCTCACCTTTGAGGAAAGACCAAACCTGGCGGTGTGTGGCCACTTACCAGCTGGATGCTGTGATGCTCTGCGCTCGCCAGGACGGTACAGAAGCCTCAAACTCCACCGCTTCTTTCTCTTTGGTTGATGCGCGGACCCTTCGCATCACGGCGGAGCCCGGCGCTGACGGTGTTGTGTGGTTGTGTTGCAGGTGTGGCTGTGCGGCGGCAGCATGGAGGTCCTGCCCTGCTCCAGGGTGGCTCACATCGAGCGCAAGAAGAAGCCCTACAACAACAACATTGGGTTCTACACCAAGCGCAACGCTCTGCGGGTGGCCGAGGTGTGGATGGACGACTACAAATCGCACGTCTACATCGCGTGGAACCTGCCGCTGGAGGTACGGCCGTCGCACCCTATCCTAAGTCTTCACTTTGGTTAAAAACTTGAATTATACATCATTTAGTGGTCCTGGGTGAAGGAGAGCCTTAAATACCCCAGGTCACATCCCCAGAGTCAGCAGAGCTCCCTCGGCTTTGACGGAGATGCTGCAAAACTTGCAGACTTTGGAGGATTTCCTACTGTTCGCATCAGCCTTTTTATTTTAATTTCTAAAAATTAAACCTGTATTGTAGTGTTTATCTCCCCGTTGAGTGTTTACACAGCGTGAGTTTATGTCGTTACACTGCTCCGCAGATGGAGTCTGTCTGTAACGTCGGTTGGCAGAAGATAATTAATATCAGCATCATTGGTGCAGGAGGTGTTTTCCTGCGGCTCGGGCAGGTCGCTGTCGCCTTCAGCCCAACTTGGGTTCCCAGCTGGCAGATGCTGTCGGTGCCCTGAGCTCGCTGCCGACGGCATGTGGTCCAGGTTCCTGGGCCGTTTGCTTTCCCAGCGCTGGGAAAGTCAAGGCCATTGGCGCTTAGACGCGGTGTTCAGAGGTAGAGGATTGGAGGTTGGTGGCTCACAGGAGGTCCCTTCCCAGCAGCACCGCGTGCAAGTGCTACAAAACCACTCTCTTTAAATAGCTTTGGTGTTTATATTTAATTTTTGCACAGAAAGGGTTAGGTTTTCTTAGATCTGACATGTTATTTTTCATAATCTGTCCATGTCACAGCCTGGTGTGTTTCTGGAAACCCATGGGATCCCACCAGCAAGACCATGGCCAGGGGACACATCCTGCATGTGGACCTCTCTAGGTGATTCCCTGCTCTGTAGGCTCCAGGAGGACTTTGTGTAGGTCCAACGCTGCTGCTTGGGCTCCGGTCTCTGTGCAGCTTATGTCTAATCATGAAACCCAGGAGCATCTCCTGCCTCCCGGCTCTGACCACTGCCTGGAGCATGCTGGGAGCTCCCCGGGCTGGGCCGGTGCCCCCATCTCCTGCCTCTGGTCTTGCCAGAAGGAGAAGAAGGGCTGGTGGGGAGGGGGAGGCAGCGATGCTGCCCGGGTGATGGGTGGGATGAGGGTTCAGGGTGCCCCCCGACACCCACTCCACTTGCAGTGTGCGAGCGCTGGGCTGGCCTGTTCAACGCGAGGAAGAACCGTCGCCACGCATGGCCAGTCCCCGGGTGAGCTGTTGTTTACAGCCACCCTTTCGGTGCTAAAAATAAACACCAAGTGTTCATACCTTGCAGATCCCACCCCTGCAAAGAGCCACTGCGGTCCTGATCCTGCTGCGGCAGCGGCCCCGGCTGGCAGCTCCGAGGCCTTTCGAAAAACATTAAAACATAAAAACATGAGCTGCCGCTGCTTTCTGAGGAAAGGTTCCATCTGGGGAGAGTTAGTGGCATTTCGAGCCACGGTAGTTGCCGCTTCGAAGCACATTAGAGCGCACCGGGTACCTGGGAAGGGTCGATGAGCTGCCAGCGCTGCCGGTTTGGCATCCTGGGGGGGCCGGGGGGCCCTGGATTAGTTCGTTACTGAGAAATAGATGAATCGTGATGGAAAGAAAAGCTGTTTACCCGGCAAGCTGCAGGAGGGCGCTGGCTGTGATGGCACCGCTCCGAGCCTTCGGAGGGGCAGAGCGTTGCCCGCAGGACTGCGTGATTCCAGGTCCCTCTTAAAAAAAAGGTTACTGATGGGCAGGGATCATCAATTACAGCGGGTTCAGCCCCGATCCTCGGGGTGATTCCTTTTCAGAGGTGAGGCACTTGCTCAGGAAAGGCTTTGGAGCGCGGCAAAAAGGGATTAAAATTCTTCGGGAAGCCGCAGGTCCCATACGGCTTGGAAAGGGCAGATCCCAGGAATGGGCACTGGGGGTGGGTCTGGGGTTACTCTAAAATCGATTTGGGGTTCTTTTTTTTTCCTTACCAGTAAAATTGACATTTAATTTTAGAGAAGCCTTGTCTGACAGGTGGTATTGTGCAGGGGGGGTGTCGATCGACACTGAATTATTTAGTGATGCCACTGTACTCAAAACCAGGCCGAACCCCACGCGCTGAATATTTCAGGTGCCGACTGGTTTGTGGTCCCGCTTTGCTCCGCGTCCCGTCTCGCCCACTCAGATTTCAGCCTGTCCTACCTGTCTGCACTGAATCATCTTTATTTTTACCTATGAGCTACCAGTCGCGCATTAAAACGGTGTCTTCGCTAAAGCAGAGTGAATAATTCATTAGAAGATCATTACAAGCATTGTAATGGAAAATTGCTTTCCCAGCTGTATTTAATGATCACTGCAAAAGACAAGAGCAGGAGCTAAAATAGAGTAGGAACCCAGACACCTGTAGGAAGGAGTGAAAGGGGCTGCAGCGAGCTTTTGGTTGCCTTCACCTGGCTGCTGCCTTAGTCCCCCAAATTCTGCAATGGAAGAAGAGGTGAAAGGGGGGAGGCTCCCTTCAGCCCCTGCTCCCGGCTCCCGTAAGGTTCTGCTCTGGGGACAGATGTCACGGCTTTGGCTGCTTTGACATCGGCTGGAGCAGTGGGGTTCCTCTGTGTCGCCAGGGAGACCGTTTCACTGTGTAATTGTCCAAATTGTCAAGAGGTTTTTCCGAGGTTCAGCCTCAACTTCTCTTCTCCTGTAATTCTTTCCCTTTATTCTTAGCCTCTATTATACATGAATCTTAAACCTTTGTCCTTTTCCTTCTTTTCTCCCCCCCAGCCCTTTATTTGATACCTGTTAACCGTGCTGTCCTCTGCGTCGCACGCCCTTGGTGAGTCAGGGGAAGGAGTTTGGAGCTCAGTGCACGGACAGGGGTTTGCATTTCCAGGACATCTTGTAAATCCTGATGTCTCTTTACTGTTTAGCCCCTCTGGAAGTCCTGTATGTCAGTCCCTAAACAGGAGGAGAGATCTTTTAAAAATACTTTGTCATTGTGCCTGTTGACAGATTGAGTCTTTCTCAGGTGGATCCAAAGCCCGGGGTGTCTGTGAGAAGATTGACCTCTGTTACACCACACTGCTCGTATTTCCTCCAAAACCTTTTCTTCTCCATTGGGGTTCCCTTTTCTGAATTACTTCCCAGAACCAAACCGTGTCGCGCGTCAGTCTGGTGGCCATGGCAAGGATGCCTTCAAAGCCTGTGAGAGAAGTACGCGTCTCCTCCTCGCTGTGGCTGTGAAACCCAAGTCGTCTTCTGGCTTCTGTGAGGATGATTTCAGCTTGGACACACATGCTAAAATTCCCTGGCACGGCCTCAGGAGTTACTGAGCTGTTGGCAGTTTCCAGGCAGCTTGGAAACAGCATCAAACAGCATCAAACACCAGCGAAATACGCTCTTTTTAAATTTAATTTTTTTTTTTTTTTTTTTTTTTTTTAAGATTATCCATTCAGTGGCACGCTGTGTCTTTATTTTTCAGAATCCGGGTATAGACATCGGGGATGTTTCTGAGAGAAAAGCGCTGAGGAAGAGCTTGAAGTGTAAAAATTTCCAGTGGTACCTGGACCACGTTTATCCGGAAATGAGAAGATACAACAACACCATCGCTTATGGCGAGGTAATTAAAGCTGAGCAGTCCCTTAGATCAGACTGGTAATTTTTACAGCTGGTGAGTCTCTGATTAGAAATAGCCTCAAAGGAAAGGAATGTGAGTCGAAACCTACTATTTGTGTATAATTATATAAATCTGTATAAATCTGTTCACAGTTTCTTCTGAAACCCTATTTTGGGGTTCATTTCTGATCTTGGAGACCAGATACAGTAAAATATTTTAATACCTCATTTACTGAATTGACAGAAAATTATCTGTATTACCCGTTGACTCCATGGATTGAGCAGCTGTATGTATATTTTTAATACGTTGTCGTTTTATAAAACCCTTTGACTTAAACTCGGCCCCGTTCCTTACGAGGTCTCTCTGTAGGATACAGCGCGTTGCCACAACAGCTTAAGGACGAGATAAAGTAAGGAGACTTAATGCAATCTCTGCTGGCTTTGAGACCGTACTGGGAATATAAAAGCCGGCATTTGTGGGAACTGATAACACTCTGTTGCAATAGGTCTCATGGAACAGTGGCAGTTTGAGAAGGCTTCTTGAAGCACAGCCCGAGCGCCCCAGATGGGCATTCATTTTAAGAAAGATTTATTATCCAAGTTACTTAATGCCTTCGAGATAAACCTCCCAAAAAGCAGTATTTGCAAAGGCATTCTTGCAGTTGCCCTACATGGGGAGCTTGCCGAGAGGTGGCCGTTTGGCTTTGTAGAATGACCCCAGCACTTGCCACGCTCCTCCGAACCATGTCCTTCAGTGCCCGATGGCTGGTTTGCCATCTCTGCATCTCCTGCTTCATCCCCGCGGTGATTCAAAGGGGCTCCTTGCGCCAGCTGGACTTCTTTCCCCTGCCTTGTTGAGCACATTGAGATTTCGATGAAATACAAGCAGTTGTGCATTGATTTCAGGCTCCTGGCAACATGCTGGCGGCCGTCTAAAAATACGTTTGGTACCACCACACATGACCAAATACAAAGAAAACTGTGTTCAAGGGAGTTGGCTCCATTGAATGGTGATTATTATATAAAAGCGGTCATCATTAAGCCCTGTATTTAAAGAGAACATATGGCGCACTAAACCTCTCTCTGCCTGACGATGCCCAGTGATGTAGCACCGTCTATTCTTCCTATAGCCAGGGAGAGGCTAGAGAAATGGCTGCGCGTCACTTCATTGCTTATCTCCGAAGAGACGGGGCCGTATAACTCCACGCTTCTGATTTCTTACAGCTTCGAAACAACAAGGCGAAGGACGTCTGCCTTGACCAGGGCCCGCAGGAGAACCACACTGCAATATTGTACCCGTGCCACGGCTGGGGACCGCAGGTGAGGAGTTACTGTGCCGGGCGCAGGCGGTACCGGCAGAGCCCGGATGGGCTGAGGATGGAGTACGGATGTGCGACTTACCTGTTGGCTTCACTCAGATATATAAGGCCCAGCTTCTTGTTAAAAATACCTCGGATATAAAGGTGCATTTTCCCAGCTACTCCTAAGAGTAGCTATTTTCTGGATTACCATAATCACGCCAGAGCTGCGAGTGAAAGCACAATTTGAAAAAATCTTCCAGATGAGGGTAAATAATGCTGAAAGCAAACAGCCAACGAGCAGAGCGTACACAAGGAGAGGGTTTTAAGACGTTTCTCTTTCACCCAGCAGAGTAAAAACTTACCATCTGGGTAAAGAAAACAAACAGTGCTTTTTAGCGGGATGATAATTAGCCGTTTCAGCTTGGCTGGGATTTACCGTAGCGTTAGTTTTCTAGGACTCCTTTTGCCTCTCCAAAAGTTTTGGAGCAAATCAAAAGCTTCTTACCCTAATTTTAAGCTTATTCAAGATTGGAAATCGTCATTCCGAGATTCGCTCTCGGTCTCGTATCTTTTGGAGGATTGGTGGATGTGTCAAATACTGAAAGTTAATGGTGGTGAGCTAATTTAGCCTCTTCTGTAGTTTTATCTCTTACTGTGTTTTAAGAAGGAAGCAGGACGGGAATGGTGCTGGTTCAGTTGCCGTAGACGTGGAACAAACCAGGGTACAACTCTAGCTCTGTCGCTGCTGGCATCTGTTAAACCAACAGCAGAGTCTAAGGAGAACTTTCAGGATCTGCAGCTCCAGAGATAATTTACCCAGTTAAGCATTAACTTTTCCTGTCTGTTTTTCTCTTATCTCAGCCCATAGGCTCACGTCAGTATTTTGCCTCTATCCCTTGGTTTCCTTTGTGTTTTTCTTTCTATATGCCTAGCGATCATCATCTCGTCATGCAAATCCCTTAGCACAATGTCCTCCTCCCCTACAATCTTTAAGGAGAAAATACAACAAGTTTCCCTTCAGGTCTGAAGCGGAATGGCCATCTTAAGACACATGGGGTTTTCAAGAATTACGATGTGATTTTTAGGTTTTCTTTCATTACTAAAATCGTGCCTGACCTCCCTAAAACCACAGTAGCAGCCTTTGCTCTTCTGGCATTTTCGCTGTATCCAGTGAGACTCTGAGTGTTTATTGTCAGGATTTGATGGATGTATCTGACTTCAGCCTCCTGCTTTTGTCAGAATTTGCCATGTAAATGTGTCTGTCTATATTGGAAATCTCGCCAAGGCGGGGATGATGGGCTCTGCCGTCACCGGGCTTGCGTGGTGTGCAGTGGCGATGGGTGGAAACAGGGATAAACTCCTCTGTGATGAGGCTGTTCCTTCTGTTGTGTTTCTTTTCTCTTTGTTGAAAAGACCGTGCTTGTTGCCAGGCCCAGAAATATTCCCATTACCGTCTCTGGATCATTTGTGCTGAAGGGATTTGCGTCTACTGATCTGCTTTAGAAACTGGGGCAAAACTGTACCTAAAAGCTGTCTGAAGGCCAGGTGTCTAGGCTGCAGCCACGTTCTCTCAAAGAAGGCGCAGGAGGGGACCCGTGCCACCTCGCATGGTGGGGTAGGTCCTCCCTGTCGCTCTCTATTGCCAAGAGGACCCGTCTTGCACGGGAAGCTTACTATTGATCTGGAGGAGGTTAGGTGAGACAGCCCTGTCTCAGCTGTGCCCGGATGCTGAGTTAGGTACATTTCACAAAATCACAGAATCACAGAATGGTTCGAGTGGGAAGGGACCTTAAGGACCATCTAGTTCCAACCCCCTACCCTGGGCAGGGACACCTCCCACCAGCCCAGGTTGCTCCAAGCCCCGTCCAACCTGGCCTTGAACACCTACAGGGATGGGGCATTGAGAACTTCCCTGGGCAACCTGTTCCAGTGCCTTACCGCCCTCACAGCAAAGAATTTCTTCCTGAGATCCCATCTAAATCTCCCCTCTTTCAGTTTGAGGCCGTTACCCCGTGTCCTGTCATTACACTCCCTGATCCGGAGTCCCTCCCCATCCTTCCTGTAGGCCCCCTTTAGGGACTGGAAGGGGCTCCAAGGTCTCCTCGAAGAGAAGCCTTCTCTTCTCCAGGCTGAAGGAAGTGTAGATACCTTTTTATTCGCAGGACAGCAGTCTGTGTGTTTTGGGGAAGACCTGCCCTTTCGCTGCTGTCGCTGCGCTTGGTGGGCTGTGTCCCTCCCTTACCCACCAAGGCAGCCCTGGCGTGTCATTCCACCATTTTCTCTTTCGGCGTCGTGGTGTTTCTTACTCTTTCTCTGCCTGCCAACGGCTTGTTTTAACACCACGACCCCAAACCAGCGCTGTCGGTGCTGGCAGACGACGCGGGGTTCAGGCTGGGAACTGCCAGGTGGGCAGCACCGCGTGGCTTAAAGCCTTGTGAGGACTTAAGTCCTCTTGAAATTACTGCGTGACAGCAACCCGCCGCGGTGCAGCAGCACGGGAGGTGACACGGCAGCGAGTGAAGACTCAAATCCAGGCCGCCTGAAACACGCCAGGGTTTGACAGCTTTGCTGGGCCATCAAAGGCAAGTTACTGTATCAAGCCTTGCCCTCAACCCAAAATTGAGCTCGTATAAAATAAAACATAAAAATGCTCAACACCAGTGGTTGAATTCCTGCTCCCAAGAGCTCTGCAAGCCTGTCCTGCACCTCTGCTCCGGGGCCACCGCGTCTCTGTGCAGGTGTGGAGAGGAGAAACTTCTGCTTCCTTCATAATGTTACAAAAGAAAGCTCAGCGCTGCGACCAAAACCGTGAAATAAAACGTAATAAAGACCGTGCCATTAAGTACTTTTGCAGGTATTTGCATAATAAAACCGCGCCTGGCAAAATTTCTCCCAGGAATCAGAAAGGAGAGCAGAGAGAGGAAGAAAAGCGCCCCGCCGGACAGTCGGGTAATTCATTTATTGAGCAGATTTGCAATTTAAGCGTCGGAGCGTTCCGGTTGGAGCAGAGGCTGCTGTGACTGGTTTTCGGTCTCCAGCTGCCGTCTGATGATGGGTTGTAGCACGTCTTGGATTTGTTTGTCTTTTTTTTTTTTTTTTTTTAATACCCCAATATTGAACACCTGTGTGAATACCAGAGATACCTAAGCTCGATCTTGAAAACAGAACGTTCTTTAATCTAATTGGATGATACAGGCAATGCCAGTCTGGCTCCTTCACAGCGCCCAGACGTGGGAGGGGGTCTTTACTGGGGGGGTGGAGGGTGCTCCAACTGCTGCTTTTCAGGTGGGAAGCACGTATTAGAGTTCACAGCAAAATCTTGGAGCCATTCCCTAGGGTCTGGGAACATGCGATCCCATTCCTGGAAGCTTTCCTGAGGTAAGATCTGATTTTTTTTGTCACATCTTAATGATGAGCTCATGAAATCTGGCTGAAAATCTGGAGCATTAATCAGGGCCTAGCCAGATGGGGCTGTCAGTTCTCTGTTGTATCACAGCCCTCAAATATGACTTAAAGACATCTCTCTTAATTCTCCACCTGCAAAACGGGCCTCATTGGCATCAGGATGAGTTGAAAGTTGAGATGGAGCAAGTGGAGACGTAGAGCTGCAGCTGTGGCAGCCTTAGTGGGTATCTGGGGCTCCAGCGAGCTCAAGGAGGCTCATTTTCAGCTAAAAAAACCTGTATAGTTCAAGTGATGGGAATGCCTGAAGAGCCCGTTCTCACAATACGGTCAGCCCCGGCTTCCCAGGCTCGCCAGGGCTAAGTAATCCCAAAGCCCATCTGAGCCCGAGCTGCAAAATTCAGGAGCCACCTGAGCCCAGGAACTGGCCGCGGGAGTCCCTCGGGGTAGAGACAAATCTCACTTGGGTTTATCCTTACCTTTAAACACAGACCAGTGAACCGTGGCTGATTGCCTCACTGCTAAATATAACTGAGCTGTTGCTTAAATGCACACAATTTTTTTCTTAAATGGCACAAGCTGCCTTTTGGACTTCCTGGCTGGAAACGTAAACCTCTAAGTGCATTATAGTATGAGAAACCAAATTAGCCTGACATCGTCTGCTAACCCTGGGCTTTAAGATGAATGGCTAAAAGCAGGCTATTTCTTTTTTCCTCAGCTGTTTTTGTCATTAAACTGAACGATGTTTTCTTTTCCTACCTGATGGTCTGAAGTCCAATGTTGCGGCGCTGCTGGCTCCCGTCAGCTCGCCGGGCGCGCGAGCTCAGCGCAGAGCTTTCTTCTTGGTCTTCCACCTCCGCATTGTCCCTTCCCTCTCCAGCTGAGAGCCAGTTCTTGGCAGTTCTTTTGTTTTGTGATGCATGCAATTAGTCAAAGTCCTTGAAAATGCTTTTTAAAAGTAGCTATCAGCGAGTGCAGGAGCTTTGAAAACTAGCCTTTTGCAGAAGCACGGGTGCCGCACAAAAACAATCGGACTTTCGCCACTACTATTTAATTAATGGGCTGCATGTTGTAATTTATTGCTGGGAATATAGTTAGAAGTAATGTAAACACTGGGTTCAAATAGCTCGCTTGGTTGGGTTTTTTATATATATATTAAAAAAACCCACGAGTTGCAATTCTTTTGGACTTGTTCAGCACCCAAAAGCGCACCCGGTGGTGCCTGTGCTCAGCGTTCACGCGTTCTCCTAATATCTCAGCTTCTCTTCTCGATTCTGGGGCCCGTCCCGCACGTGTTTAAATACATTTCCCAGTGAAGGAGCAGGTGCCTCGGCGGCAGCGAGCGAGGGTACGGTCGAGGCTCCCTGCTGGCATGCTCATGGTGCAAGGACAGCGGTGTCGTGGGTCCCGGTCCCTGCCACGCCGGGTGAAGTTGGGATTTTGGTGGAAGACCTCATTTCTTGTGGGTGAGATCTTGGCTTTTGCTGACAGCACCTCCGTCCCAGCATCGATCAGTGGGGGAAATTGGGACAGCTTTGTTTTTTTCTCTTGTTTTCCCTTTAGCTTTCCATTCTCCCTGCTTTCCTTCACTTCCAGGTCAAATCATTATCAGATTTCATGATGAAGTATCCTTTTATCCTGTAATTATATTGAGCCTGCTCGTGGATTTTTTTTTATCTTCCTGATGGCTTCATCTTTTAAGCAATACATCATGAAAACACCTTGCCGTAATGATGTATTACACTAATAATATAGTAATACCTCATTGGAGTGACAGGACTATGGTGATATATTAAGGTGATAGAAAGCACTATAATACTATAAAACTTAAGATAATGTTCACCCAGCAGAGCATTTCATTTAATTATAGGATAAAATATGTTTTGCCCATTTAAGCATCAGAACTTGAGGACAAAACCATCAATACTGAGATCATCCAGGACACTGCAGTATCGAGGGTGACAAAATAGTGCATCACATTAAATTGTGTTAAAAAGAAAATTCTGTACGCTTTTACTTACGGTTGCTAATTGATGATCTGCTCAGTGCAGAAAGGAAGCTAAACAACCCTAAATTATTTTCCAATAGAGCCAATGAAGGTCATCAAGGCTTTTATTTCCCAGGTGCTAAGGTGCCTAATTAACTTTCTCACATCCCGGAGATGCACCCAGCCAGAAACAATAATCAACGAAGATGTATTGGTGGTGCAGGTTCGCTGAGGGGAGATGTGGCCGTGCATCCCTCTGCTCTCCCGGCACCGGGGGCCACCGCGGGTCTCCCCCGGGGCCAAGGAGCCCCCAGAAGCGGTGCCTGCAGGTGGGCGACTCTGCAAGAGGCAGTTTGACCCCAAAGGGCGTTCGTAAGAGGCTGGGGGTGTGAACGCGTGTTTCTCTCTGGGAAGGTGGCTTTGGGCCATTTCCACTGATTAAGTGGTTTAAGACCTCATCAACATTAACCACTTTTAAATGGGTTGCTTGTTAATATGTTCAACCTCTTCATCTCTGGTCCTTCCTCTTGGTCTTTCTGGTTTGTCTCTCGTCCTGTGCCAGGCTGGGGAATTCCTTCAGGCGTTTCCTCAGCCTCGTACCTCCGCGTTTATCTCTTTCCTGCTGGATTGGCCGGATCCTTCAGCTCACGCCTGGCCTGTCTCTTTTCTGGAGGCTGACAAACCTGCTTAGCAGGCAACGAAATGTAGGACGGATCACTCTGAAGGACAGATAACAGACTTTTTGGGGGGCCAGGGAGCAGAATTTAAACTCAGATCACTTCAGGGATTTGTCAAAGCCAGGAAAACGTGGTTTTGTTACGTGAAATATCATTGGATTTAAGTGGTTGTACAACATAGGCTGTCGTTAAATTCCTATATCTGGACTGCACCTTGGCAAAACCTCCTCCTTCATCATTTCCTTCAAAAAAAGACAAACTTTTATTATCTTTAAGCACCATATGGCTGTGTGAGAAAATCACTGGTGAGTGCAAAGCAGCCGTGGGATCTCCAAGAGGGTAGCCTTGTTGACGCACTTGCTGACAAAGACAATGTTTTTGGAGTGTTTGGTGTTGAAAGAATCAAGAACAAGAGGGAAACGTTTGAGAGGAGAAAACCGATGTGGTCCAACAGGAAAACATTTGGTGGAAGGGCCTGCCTGCATCCTGTGGGAAGAGCTCACCAGGCTGAGCAGTGAGGATGAGGAGGGGTGGGAAGGAGCACGGAGTGTTGGGGTGGATCGGGTGCGCTCCTGGGCAAGAGGGGCAGGATTGACAGAGTTGCATCACTGAGGCTCCCAAACGCGATGCCCAAAGAAGGAGCTTCTTCAACTCCTGCTCACGGCCGGCCCTTCTTGTGCTCCCCTGAGCCAAGGAACGGTGTTACCCCGCGGGTATTTTGCCCTGGTGCTGAATATCCCTATAAGCACTCGTGGAAACCTCTTGCTGTTACATCTTGTTCACTCAACTTTCACACGTAGCTGAAGGATAAGGTCGCATCAACCGCTTTACCTGGGGACCAGCCTCTGGGGCTCCGCTGGCCGCGTTGAAGCACCCGGCTGTGCTTAAAATGCTGGGTTGTCGGGGTGGTGAATTGCTGCAGCCCCTCAGAAGGTGTTAATCAAAACAGCACGTGTGATTTACTGATATTCGTATGGCATCTTTAGTTTCTAAGGCGGGCTCAGGTTCTTACGCGAGCCCACTGTCTGGAGCTGCTCTTTGGAATGTTGGTCAATGCACGACGTGGTGATGAGACAGAGGGGCTTCCCGTCTCTTCTCACGCCGGGCAAATCCAGATAGAAAGTGCCGGTCAGGCTGCAGCCACACTCCCCGCAGCTGCCTGTGGGGCCAGCTCGAGCGTCGGACTCTGCTCGGTATTTTCTTCCTTTTTATCGCTCAAGGAAGGCCCAGCGGTAGCAGGATCGGTGTTTCACCGCAGGATTCCCATTTACCCGAGTGCTTCCCCCGGGCTGTCACCTTGGGGTTGAGACCCCCCCCCGGCTGCCGCGGCGGCTCGCTTCGGAGAGGAGCAAAACAACAAAGGAAAAATTAAAGCATCAAAGGCAAAATATCCCAAAAGAAAAAAAAAAAAAAATAAATCCATAAATGTCTTAGGAGCGCGGTGGAGCTCGCACTTGACAGTTAGACAAGATTTTTTGGGAATGATGACTCTCAGGGTTGATGGTTGGACCGGCCCGAAGGCTGGGGCGGCTGTTGCTGAGCCTCCGCTGGGCTCGGCAGAGCAGATCAGGCGTCAGGCAGTGTGCGAGGTCCAGCCGCGTGTTCGGGCCTTTATTTATCTGGCTATTGTACATGACACATCTAATAGCTGCACTTAATGCATTTTTCGTAATACCCGAGTTTGTTTATCAGCTGGTTTTGTCTCCCTGCAGCCCCCGCCCCGCTCCCTTCCTCGGGAAGGGTGAAGTTTTTGCTCTATTTATTTTTCCCACCGCATTAGGCGATACCATGGAAGAGCAGAAATCGTGTTGCCTTGTGGGCATCAGGCCAACTGTCTGAAGACAAGCTGCCAAGCATCGTAAAAAAAAGAAAGCGTCTCACACGCTAATTATGTACGTGGTAGGAAACATTTCGGAAACAGGAGAAGGAGGGTAACTGGCACTGCCCAGCTGGGACTTGTGGGTGATTTCTTCTGTCTGTCATGGAGAAGACTTGGCTTTTTTTGCCTTTTCCTTTGTATACCTGTTCCTTTTCGCAAGGCAAGCGGCCTCATCCTCTGCGTTGGTGCTCAAATATTAATTCAGATGAGTTGCGTGCTTAAAAACGCACAGTCGGGCTGAGGGCGCCGTCTCGCCCCAGGCTCGGCGCATCAAAACGTCAAACTGCTAAAAACAAGTCAAGTGAGTCGGAGCCTTCAGCTGGGCTGGGGATGCCGGGGGGTCGTTCTGCCAGTGCAGGGCATCTCCCTCGCTGGGAGCCCGGCGCGGCGGGAGCTGAGCTGGTGGGTGGGATCCCTCCTGCCGTCGGGCACCTCGTGCCTGTGGGAGATGGTGAATCGGTGGGAGGAAGAGGAGGAGGTGATGGTTACGGCTTTAAGCTCTGCAGGCTGCCCTCCTTTCCACCAGCAGCTTGGAGGGGGAGTAGCCAACCTCGAGAGACACGTACTGTTCTGCACCATCTTGGAAAGGGTTTTGGGGGGCAGAAGAGCGGATCCTGCACTGCGGGATGGGATGGGACGGGATGGGATGGGGCAGCTTTGCCCCACGCCAGCATCGACTGTATGACGTGGGCTGCTGGGGCTGAGTCTGCCTGGGGGGAGGGAATACCTTTGGCAAATGGACCTCAGGGAGAAGTAACGGAGCAGAGGTCTTGCTTTGATACGCACCGGGCTGGGTAAAAGCGTAACTCCACCAGCAGCTGGGAGCAAAGCGCGGCAGGCAGCCGTCCCAAGGAAGGCAGTGGCACGGGGACCAGCCGGAGGATCCAGCACACCTGTACCTACCGCCAGCATCCCTCGGGGAAAGCAAAATTGCCTTAACTGGGTCTGCCGTTACTAGCTGGAGTTGGACCCTGTTACATTGTTTTGACTTTGTTTTCAGTGTTTAATTATTCTAACTGTGATAACCCAAACTCCCAGTGTGATTTACTGTCTCTTTTTAAGCGTCTGGGTCATAGATATGCTCAGTTAATTAACATGCTGAATACTCCTTGTTTGTCTGCTAGATAATAGATTGATTCATAATTTAAGTAAGCAGCTGTGTATATCTTTCCCTTGAACTATAAAAGGCAGGCCACTGTCATTTGTCTCTTTCCACTCCTGAATTGGAATATGTTTAGGGCAATGTTTTGGTGGGCTTGTTAAACGCTGCAAATGGAGGGGCCCTTTGTGTGCAGCCCCTCGGCAGCGGGGCTGTCTCGGTGCCATCTCAGTGCCAGCTGCCTGCCCAGTGTCCCCAGAGCCATCGGCGCTGCCCGACGCTCCCAGCCTGCGGCTCCCCGGCAGCCGAGGGGGTCCCTGGGAGCAGCGGTGGGATGTGGGGGTATGGCAGGGGTTAGCTGCAATCCCGAGCCTTCGCTTCGGTGCTGAACCGCGGGGGAGACATGGGCTGGTGTCCCCGGGGAGCGGCGCCCCTTAGAGATCAGCCCCCTTTGGCTGCCGGACGGTCTGGAGGGCTGTGCCAGACGCAGAGCACCGTCGTGTGTAGGCCAAAGCAAGGCTGCCTTGCCAAGCATGCGAGAAGCCACAGGCTGGGCCAGCGTGACTGGCCAAGAGAGCTGGATGGGGCCAAAAACCTGGGGAAATCATCATTGCCCCAAAGCTGCAGGACGTTCGGGCCCCAAAGGAGGCTGGAGGAGCGATGGGTTTAAGGCTCAGAGTTATTCTTGCCCCTTCCCCATGCTCCAGCTCCTCAACTGCATCCGCAAAACCCCCAAAACAACCAGAAAAAAAGGCTGGAGAAACTTCGGGGTTTTTTCCACTTGTCAGTTCTACTTTCTCTGCGCGCCACCCTCACGGGTTTTTTCCTGGGGCTCTGCAAACTTGTCCTTTCCTCTGTCGCTCTTTAGCGATGCTCCAAAGATACTGATGGTCGGTTTTGTCTCCTTCCCTGCCCCCCAGCTTGCTCGCTACACCAAGGAGGGCTTCCTTCATCTCGGCGCCCTCGGCACCACGACTCTCCTACCCGATACCCGCTGCCTGGTGGATAACGTGAAAAGCCGCTTCCCTCAGCTCCTCGATTGCGAGAAGGTCAAGAGCAGCCTCCATAAGCGCTGGAATTTCATACAGGTCTGTTAGGGGTCTGCCATCGGTGCTGCCCCTCTGCTTCCCAGCCCAGAGGCTGCGGCACATCGTCTGTGGCATGGGACAGTGGGGGACGAGGATGAAATGGCCCTATGTGACAGCAGGTGCCAGGTCCTAGGGCAGAGGGAAGAAGTTAAGAGGGATCAGGGACAGTATTTCAGGACAATTTCCAGTAGAAATTTCCCTTTCTGGTACCCTCGGGCGTATGTAACCTGCCCTGTGGATGACTTTCGGATTTCTTTGTTTCTTACAGATGATCTGGGGGGAAATAGGTGAAAACGTGGTACTTCTGTGCCAAAGCAGAGAGTAAATAATACACACCGTACCCCAGTGTCCCAGCTTCCTAACGCAGGGGTGCAGCCCTGCTATTTAACCATTACAAATGTTCTTTGGCTGCTGCTGTGTTAGGGATCCGTGTTGTCAGCGGTAAAGGTTGCTCCTTCGATTCGCGTTGATTATTTTGGGGATTGTTTTATTGTTTGAATCGCATTACCGCCCAGCTGAGTGCTGTGCGCTTCCCGGCCGTGCGGGAGGACACAGCTGCACTCCGGGCAGCGCACGGCCCCGGCCTGCTTCGCGGGCAACCCCCAGGTCTTTAATTTTTTTAATATTTTCCCCATACCCTTTAATTTTAGAACGGTGCCATTCTGAACAAGGGAACGGGACGATGCTTGGAAGTGGAGAACAGGGGAATGGCCGGCATCGATCTGATTCTTCGCAGCTGCACAGGACAAAGGTGGACAATTAAAAATTTCATCAAGTAAAGGGTAGAAGAGTCAGAGGAGTTTGACTCGAAACACGGCTGGCTTGGACTGATGTGACTGGACTCCTTCAGAAAGGACGAAATATCAAAACAGAGCTTTATTCATGTTATTAGGAGAGGACATGGGGGAAATGGGCATTTGTGTCTTTTTATTTTTCTGTATATTAGTCTCCCACAGCTGATTCCAGCTGTGTGAAATTGGGTCAGAACTGCTATTTTCTTCTGGCGAGCACTCTGAAAGCTACCACTTATTTCTGCTGGAATGACTGTAATAAGCTCATGCAGACTTGGGAGCATTTTACTGACAGGGAATTGTTGCTGTCCCAGATGACTCCAAGCTCTCCCAAAGGGCCAGGTAGGTTTGCCCTGTCATCGGAGTCAAGAGACCCAGGATGGACCAGCCTGGCAAGCATGAAAACGTATGTGCTTGCGAGAGGAAAAGGTTGCCAAGCCCCAAATGAGCTGAGTTCGAAAGATGTGGCATCCAGCAGCCTTTTTCTTGAGTCTGGGAGAGGTAAAGCTCCCCCCGGTAGCTCCCATGGATCTTTCCAGCCCTTAATCACAGATGTCATCAAATAAAATCCTATTGAAAAAACACACTGATCTCCCATTGCCCACGGGCTGCTGTTGGCCAGGCCGGCCGCGGGCAGCACCAGTCCCTCCCATGGAGACTCCAAATGGGTTCCTTTTGGAAAAGACCTCGGGCGTCCACCTGTCTGTTTGGGTAGTTGCCAGCCCTTTTGGGTGTCACTCGGACTCACGCATGGGGCGTAAGGCTTGTGGGATGCTTCCTGCCCCATGGGAGCCTGGGAAGCTGCAGATCCACCTTGTCTTCCCAGCAAGGCCGTTGGCCTGGCACCATCCTCTTGGAGACCCACCTTTACCCTATTTTTGCTCTTTTCTTGTAGACGTGAGGGTGGATGCGCTGGTGTGTGCAACAGCTGGGAGCTGATAGCGTGAGAGAAAGTCCCGCTTGGGCTTCCCTCCCATGGAGGCTATAGGGTTTGTTTTTAAGGCATCCTTGCTCCGAATGAAGACATCAGTAATGGTAGTCTCCATAACTTTGTAGTGGCGTTCTCTTGCGGAGGCTCGAGCACACCTGTCCTGCCTGGTCGGTGTGTGACTGTGGTCAAGGCCCACCACAAACAGCACACGTTTCTGTGGTCCTTCATGGGAGGTGGTGAAGTGAGGAAGGGAGAGGGAGGGCAAGAGACCAATAAATGGCAGTTTGGCTGAAATTCTTGACCTTGAAGTCACTTGAAGCTATTAATGTGGTGGGGAGATCTCACCTGCTTTTCTTGGCCCACACCTACCAAATCTACCCTTCTGTCATGGGAGACCACTGGTTTGGGGTCCTGATGTCTGGAAAAGGGAAACGTGGTCTTTCAGAGTTGCTTTACATGGATGCCAGACTAATGGGTGGATACGGGCTTCGCTTGGTGGAGAGGAGAAGCCAGCCCATCTCCTGTCCTTCTCACGGAATAAAACTCTCTCTGGTTGCCCTCTGGCTAGGGTGCACTAAAATATATTAATATATGAGATGTACATGTAAATATGTTTCCCAAAGACGGGATGTGCACAGAGTTGTTTGCTGCAGAGCACTCATGCCTGTCTTCCATTTGCATCAGGATGAAGCTACCTGGATGTTTTAATGAGTTTAATTTTCAATGCCATGCAGCAGCTTTATAACTGATGTTTTAGTAATTTATTGAACAGAAGCTGATATATTTCACTGTTCCTTCTACAGCAATGAGCGTCACATAGGACTGGTTGTTCATTTAGGCTTGACAAGACTTCCTCATCCATTGGGGTTGTCTCTGACTTTTTTTTTTTTTCCCTTGCCTTCCTTAATGAAGTAAAACCTCTTAGTTGTCCTGAATTGCAAAGTAGGGAGTCAATGTAGAATTTTGCTCTCTTATTCGCTGTTGCGTCATCTCTTGTGTAATAAATTTTAGCACTTACAAAACCAACATGATCACAATGTCTTTAGATGCATGATACGTTTCCCCTTGCATTTGTTGCTGCCTTCTAAGAGAAGCAATTTACTGATGAAGTGGATGCCAGGAAAGTCTGGGGGATTTCAGACTTCACAGTTAATGGTCAAAACGGTAAAATGCCCTTTAATTGAGCAATCAGTTTGCTGTCGGTCATCAGTGGAAGGGAAAAGCCTGCGTGTTTCAGGATAAACAACCAAAAAGCCCTTGGATGTCGCCTGTGCTATAATTCACGGTTCCCAGTTCAGCTCTAGTCCTGCCAGCGCTCAGGGCGCCAACAGATGGGCTTTGTCAGATTTAATCGTGGTGGTGTAAGGTGTCACCGCCCCCAGCCTTCCATCTGCTTCAGCTGCTGGAGTTTTGTGTCCCCGTCACCGGCAGCAGAAATGAATGTGTGGCTGCACCTCGGCTACTGTAATTGGCAGGACGTCCTTCAGCTAGGGGGGACTTGCTCTGTTTTAACGCACCGGATTGTCAGCCGGAGTCACTCTGGGACGGCCGTGTGGCTCCGCGCGGGAGGCAGCAGCCCCTGGCAGAAGCGGGGTGCAGCACCCACCGTCTCCAGCTGCGTGGTGGCATTTGTGCTGCTGGAGGTGACGCACCGGCTTGGGAGCGCGCCCTCAGGCGACACAAGGCGACCTGGCCATGAGGATCCTGTTGGTCATGGGCTCTTTGATCCTTTGGTGTATGAGGGTTCAGAGCTGCCTTTCCTTCATGCTCCACGTGGAAAACAAACGCCTCAATATCCAAAAGGGAGGGACCGGTGGAAATGAACGCTCGGCTGCAGGACCCTCAGGCGGGGCAGAAACCCCGCGGCGGTGGTTTGCCCCTTCTCACTGGTGTACACAGAGTGCTTTCAACTGACTGAAAAGAAGCAGCAGGAGTAAAATCGGGATTAAAAAAATGAGAATTTAATCGGCTGTGTCCGTGTGACTGAAGTGCTGTTCTGACATTGGTTTGTGACATGCAGAGATGATTGCCGAGGCGACGACCCGAGGTCAGCACCCTCCTAAACCGTAGAAATCTGTCTTAGAAATCTGGATCTAAATGTTGCATCTTGCGCTTATCTCTAATAATATGTTAATTGCTTTAAAAAGTGATATCGAAGTGGTTCTTATTAAATATATGATTTGAGCCTTGCCTCTTGAGTGATTTTAAAAAGATTCACTGCTGATGAGATAGAGAGGCAGTCATTTTTCTCTGTTACTTATTTAATAGAAAAGTGCTGCTGTTTTAATGGAGCTTTCATTTTAAAAAGAAATGGAAATGAAGGAGAAATCAAGAGAGATGGCCGATGCAGATTAACCTCCCGTTTCATCCATCCCTGCTGGCTGCCACTCACCAAGATAATGCAGTTACATTCAAGAAGCTGAAAAGAGCCGTTTCACGGTAAAAAAGTATCGCTTGCGTTCCTGTACCCAGCCTGGGTGTTTCTACATACAACCCCAAGCTTGGGGCACTCTTTAGACCCGCTTTCTTACACCCGTGTTCTCCTAAAAGCCAGGTTGGCCGGTGATGTGTCCCCTTGAGGGCAGCGAGGTTCGGGTAGGTGTGTGCCCATGCGGGAGGGAGGTGTATCTGTGGGTGCACCACGGCACCAAGGGCACCGTTGGCAGCTCCCCCACCCGAGGTGAGGACACGGCAGGCTGTTAGCATGAGTCCAGGTAAGTGTGGCCTCCAGCCATGGGCCTGGTTGAGCAGAGCGTCATAACCCACTGTGGATTATCCCATTTGCACCTACCTGAAGGATGACACAAGCTTGATGGAAGAAAACCTGGGGTCTTCTTGTGTGCATTTTACACGCTCAAGACCTTCTACAGGTCTTAGTTGTCCTGAATTGCAAGGTTCAGGTACCATCCAATGTGCTTTACGGTGGATTGAAGTCAACAGCAAGCTCTTACTCTTCCCACACCCTTAGCAGGACCTTTGTGCTGCCCAGGGCGGAGAGCCAAACTTTCAGAAAGTTCCCTCTGAGCCCTCAGATGGAGTTGAACGGCTGCCGTTTCGAAGTCAAAACTCTTAACTCGTGGACTCCCAATAGAAAAGCCTCTCAGCTTGATCACTGAGCAATTTGGGCACTCATCCACCGCTAATAGACACAGATTTAAGTGCTCCGCTATGCGGTGTGAAATTAGACATTTGAAATCTCCGCAGCACGCTTTTGCAGATGAGAAGCCATCTCGCCTTGGGCTGGGGAGTGGGGAAAGTGTGTATGACCATTAGAAATCTCAGCTGGATTTCCAAGGACATTGAGATGAAATACTAAGGGCCCTTCCCTGGCGAACTAAAGTGATCTGGAGGTGGCCCTTTAAACATCAGAAAAACTTTGTGCCAGCTTTAGGGACATAAACCCTTCCAGCCCCACCAGCCTAGTGCTGGAAAGGTGAGGGGCTGAGCTCTTCTGCATTCCTCCTGAAAGGCCAAGGTCTTGTAGGTGTTGGGAGGAGGTGGTTCCTAGAACCGCTGCCTCATAAATTAGAAAATTCCTCAAAGCAAAAAAGGCTTTAAATCTTTCTGCCCACAGGAGCCACACAACAGGCTGAACCCAGTGAAGTTGCTGGGCTCATTCAGGTTTTCAGCTAAGTCGGCGCTGGTGGGACTGGGATCTCATCTGCACCTTTATGCTTAGGAGCAAAGTGACAGCATCCTTCGAGCAACACATTCCAATAAAATACCACAGAGAAACGACGAGCTTGAAATCCCAGCTCAGAGGTCTCCAGTTATCCAGGATATCTTGTCAAGAGCAAGTGAGCTAAGTGTCACGTCCCAGGGGCATTACTGCTGATGTCTCTGCTGGGTGCAGCAGGTGGTGCCATCCATGGCTCCTCGCCCCGGGAAGGTCTCATATGTGGGCTGAGGTAGGAATTTATAGTAGAGAAAAAAAAAGAAAAGGGTCAGGACAGTGAGTTTGGGTTACTCACGCAAGCCTCAGCTGAGAACTTGGCCCAATTGCTTTGGATGGGGCTTGGAGCTGAGATACCTGCACGCTGGTTGTGCTCAAGGCGATGCTATTTAGCGGGGAAATAATAACCCAGGCGTTAGCTCCAGGGTCTCCTAAACTGCTAAATATTTGTTTTGAAGGCACGCAGGAATCGCCACCTAGAACAGCCGTCCTGGTCCTCTGTGTCAAGTGTTGTTCCTCTGGCAGAAGGCAAAATAACAAGAAGAACGATTGTATAACCCTGGAGAGCTTTCCAGAGGAGGAGTTTCTTATTTTATTCCCATCTGGTGGCTCTGAGACGTGATGGGTAATAGCTCTCCAAATGTCTTTCCTGGCTATTGTAATTCTAGGTTTTATTGTTATAGGCAAGTATTTCATAGTTAGGCAAGAACCCATGCAGGAACTAATTTCTTCTTGTGCTCTTCAGAAATCACAGCCGGGAGGAAAATAACAGCAGAGCGGGGACAAGGTGATTTGCTGTGCTGAGATGCAGAATTGTCACCCAGCACTAAACTGGTAACAACTTCTGGCATTTTGAGAGCAGAAGAGCTACCGCGAGGAGCCTTTTAGCCTTGCGAGCTCCCCCTGAGGAGGCTGGGTTACTTCCCGCAGTGCTCCTCCGCGCTGGAAATGTGCTCGAAGGCTCATCCTGGGAAAACTGGCCCAGCGATGCAGCCCCACGTGGTGGATGGCGCAGAGCCCCCACGTGGGTCATTGGCATCTGCAGGAGCTTCCCGAGGGACGCTGAGCTGAGGAGGGCTGTGGTGGGTTTGACCTTGGCTGGCTGCTGGGTGCTCCCCCAGCTGCTCGCTCAGCCACCCTCCACAACGGGGCGGGGGGAGGAAATAAGATGAAAAAGCTCATGGGTCAAGAGAAGGGCAGGGAGATCACTCACCAGTTACCATCATGGGCAAAACAGACTTGGCTTGGGGGAAAAAGAGTTTCATTTATTGCAATTAAAAATGGAGGGGGATGGTGAGAAACGACAACAAAGCTAAACCCACCTTCTCCCCAACACCCCCTTTTTTGCCAGGCTCAACTTCACTCTGTCATTCCTGACTCTTCTACCTCCGCACTGCTGCCTGGGTGGTGCAGGTGGGTGGGGAAGGGGGGGGCCGCAGTCGGTCCGTAACACTTTGCCTGTGTTGATCCTTCCTCACTCTCTTCCCCTGCGCCGTCGTGGGGTCCCTCCCATGGAATGAAGTCCTTCATGAACGGCTCCAGCGTGGGTCCCCTGTGGGCCACGGTTCCTGCAAGAATACTCGCTCCAGCGTGGGGTCTCCGTGGGGTGCAGCTTCCTTCAGGGCATCTCCACCTGCTCCAGCCTGGGGGTACCCACAGGCTGCAGTGTGGTATCTGCTCCACCATGTTTTCCTCCAATGGGCTTCAGGGGGACAACCTGCTTCACCATGGTCTTCTCCACTGGGTGCAGAGGAATCTCTGCTCCGGTGCCTGGAGCACCTCCTTCCTCTCCTTCTTCACAATTCTGTCACTGCTCTCACAGCAGTTTTACCCTTTACCCTATCCCAGAGGTGCCATCAGCTTCGCTGCTGGGCTCAGCTTTGGCCAACAGTTGGTCTGTTGGAGCCAGCTGGACCCCGAGTTGGACCTCGCTCTGCTCCATGCCCGCTGGCCCAGCTGGGACCTCACACAGTTCCCGGAATAAAGCAGGGAACAAGACAGCTCTGGCTGTGGGAGGGACGAATTACGACGGAAAGGAGGGATGCCTCTTGCCACTGGGGGTTTTACAACGACTCAGAGCGTCTGGGGGACTGTTATGCCTTTGGAGGGGTTTCTTTGGGCAGGCAGCCAAGGGCACTGTTGCCCCGGTGGGGGAGGGAGGCGTGGTGGGGAGGCAGGTAGTGTGGGACCGACCCTTCCGGCCCCAGCCGTGGGGCTCTGCCGTGACCTGCTCCCGTTGCCCACCCGGGCCCCCTCCTCGTCCCACGGGGATGCCCAGGAGCAGCGTCTGCCCCGGCGTTGCCCTCCCGCGCTGCCCACGCTCTGCTTTGCCCCTCGGCTCCGGTGTCATCTCACAGGCACCTTCACCCCTTCATGTTTTCCGCTTTGGTGCTGGTTTTGTTCCACTTTGTCTTTAGTGCTGTCTTGTCTTAGTTTTTGTGTCTGGGGCTGCCTTACATTCCCCTCTTTGTTCTCTGTGTGAGTTTGCTCCATCTCTGTCCTCTCTTGTTCCTTTATTCTCCATGTGTTTTCTTTTGTTTGCTCTCTCTTTCCTTTGCTATTTCTTTTGATTGCTTATTTCCATTTCTGGGGTTTTTTTTCACTCTTTCTTATTCCGTCCTGTTTCATCTCTCTTCTTTTTCGCTCTTGCTTTGTTTTCCCCATATTCTTGTTCTCGCTCCCGGTCGTTTTGTTCTTTGTACATCATCGTTTTGCTGTTTAGATTCCCCATCTACCGCTTTCCTCTCTGAGTTTGCATTTTGAGTTGGGAACCGGTCTGTGTTTCTTTCTTTAAATTTTAATCATAGTGCCTATAATCCAAATCCCCCCCCCCCGCCCTTTTTTTTTTTTTTTCACTTTTATTACTGATGAGTAGACATCGATACAGCTTGTTACAGCAGCTGGTGCCCATCCCCTGCAGTGCTTTGACACAGGCTGGGTGGTGGTCATGGCACGGCCCAAGTCACGGTTCTCCCAGACTCCAGGACCTCCCTGCCATGAAAAGGTGCAGGCAATGGGTAGACCCTGCTTTCCAGCAGCGGAAAGCCGTGGCGTTTGGGGACAAGTCTCCCTGAGGTGGTGGGGTGAGCCTGTGGTCCCTCATTGAGAGGGTCCAGATCATTCTTGCAGAGGGAGGGGGAAAGGCGTTAGGGTAGGTGGGAGGAGGATGGGGGTCTCAGGAACATGGGTTTGCCGTAGGCTGAGATTGTTTGGGGTTGGTTTTTTTTTTCTAATAAGGAAAAAACCCACAAAATACTCTACTAGTCTTTATGCTACCCTGGTTGAGCTGAGTGAGAGCAGAAGAAATGCCCAGAGCCTCCTGTCTGGGTGCCCTGTAGAGGGACCATGAGCACTTCAAGGGGAAAAACCAGGAGCTGCAGGGGAGGAAGGGAGGAATCAAGAAAGGGAGATGGAAGAGATTAGGGCCAGATCCGGTGAGATGAGCAACGGGCAAATACCTGGGCTGCTTGCTCCAGGATGGGTCTGTCTTTGACCAGGAGGAAGGCGCTTGACCCAGCAAGGAGCCCCAGGAAGGGTCGGCCCTGCCAAATCCAGCGTTGGTGTGTGGGTCACCCCCAGCCCCAGCACATGGGTCACCCCCAGCCCCACAGTGGGCCGGGAGGTGCTGCGCACCTTCTCCGTCCCCTAAGGTGGCCGTACCTAGGCCCCTTCCTGGCAGATGTTCATCCCATCTGGTCGTGAACCACCACTGGTGGTTCATCAGTGCTTCCTCAGGCATCGCTGTCCTTGCTGTCGGAAATATTTTTCACGTCTAGGCTGAATTTTCCTGCTGAACGGCAAGCCTGAGCCTTCCGCCTTCCCCAGCCCCGCCAGGGAGGCTGGCTGGATTTTCTCCTTCTGTTCCTGTTTCCGGGATGACCTCTCTTCTGATCAGAAAGGAGCGAGCTGCGGCTCTTTCATGCTTCCCAGCCCAACAGCGGCAGCTCCCTCTTGCTCACCCGTGACTGCTGGAAGAAGGAATCGCTCCAGGCTCGGTGCAGAGTGGCTTCACATGTCCCGGACCCTCAATGGGAGGTGACAGCAAGGGACCATCCAGCTGCTGAGCGCGTGACCCCCTGGCCCGGGCCCGCCAGGTGAACGCTTGGCCCCAAGGTAACTCATAAACCCAATTAATTATAGGCAATCTATAGGGCAAGGTCACCGTCTCACATTTACTTTCCCACTAGGATAATTTAGTTGACCTCCTCTGTTTAAGCGTAACAGCTCCTGCTGAGCTGCTTTGTTGCAGTTGATAGCGAGATAATTATAATCCCATCAGTGGTTAAACTGTTTCAATAGGCAAAAGACACACTCTTCAGGCCTTTGATGGATATCTAACGGCTCCCAGAGATTTGATATTAATCAGCTGCTATCTCTTGACTGCTGGGAGGCAAGTGATCGCTGACAATAGCAGGCGAGGGAAAACATGATTTCTCTGCCATGCACATTCGGGAAAAAAAAAAAAAAAAAAAAATAACGCTTTGCAAGGAGTGTGCTGGCGGGCCAAGCGCCGGAGCTGGCTGGGAACCTGCTTGCTCCGCTACGGAAGCGGCCTCGGAGCTGGAAATGCAGCTGGAAACCTTCCTCCCGGTCCTCGGTGATCCCCGTTAGCCCCAGTTTCCTTCTACTGCGGGTGAAGGGGTGTGCAGGACCCTGTCAGCCCCCTTGCAGTCAGGGGAGGGGGGGTTTGTCATTAGTGTCGCATGAATTATTTGACAGCAGGAGAGGCGAGGAGTGAAAAACGCCGGTTAAAATGTTACTTCATGTTTGACGGCCTACAAAATGAAGGCCCCATAGAATTCAACTCGTTCCTGGAAAAAGGTGGTCGGTAAAACGTATTTATTATTCACGCCTTTGAACCAGAGCCCTTAAAACCTTAAGATCAAACAAGCTTTTTTTTTTTTCATGTTTTAATGAACGATTTCTCCCTTACTGCGGATTTGTGTGTGAAACGGCGAAAAGTAACAAGCTCATCCATTTCTCTGCAATTTTGCTGTTAAACTGCAACGAGACAGACAATCCGGGCAATGACGCTAATACTATTCTTCATAAGAAGTCAGGGGTGCTGAGGGCCTTCGAGCACGAAACTCTTCCCGCTCCCATCCTGCGACGTGGTTTTTCCCCGAATATTCGGGATCTTAACCTGTAAAATTGCATCCTGTAACAGGTCTCGTTAAAAGACTGGACTCCTGTGAGACTCTGCGTAGTTAAACAGCGCAGAAAAGCTGTAATTGTTTTACAAGGAGGCTATTATTTTTTTAATTTTTAATCTGGTTAGGGGTCCACGCACTTCTGTTGGTTTTCGCTTTAATTATTGTTATTTGTGTGTAAACATACAGAGAGATTGTTGTAACCACTGGCCTGGAAAACTACCTAGGAGGTATTTGCGCCTCGCCGCGGCGTTTAACGTTTCACGGCTGTTATTTTTTTCAGCCGCGTGCTCCAGCCGCTTATTACGGGAGACCCCGCACGCCCCGAACGAGATGGGTGTCCCCGTGCCGGGCGCTGCGGGAAGCACGGCGCAGGAGACGGCTGAAGCGCCTGAGGTGAAGGATGGAGACAGGGCAGAATATTCGGGGCAGGGCAGCGCCGTTCCTGCTCGGAGGCCGGGATGTGGCTGTGGGCAGTGCTCCTGCCTCCACCCCTGCCTGTCCCGGGGGCCGATGCCCATCCCAGAGCCAGGGAGGATGCAAAAGGTTTTATTTATTGCTAGATTTGGGGCTCCCTCTCTTGCTCTGCCATCTCCTTGAACCAGAGGGCTCTCTAAATACCCCAGAGTGGCTAGTCTGGTATGGCCACGGTCTTCATTTGTGCCAGCCGCTAACGTTGGCGAGCAGCATGGGGACTGTTCTCTCCTGGCTTTGCTGGAAAGCCACTACCTGTCCCCTTTGCAGGGAGGCTCAGGTGGGATCCGCACCATCGTCTTGTGCGCTTGTGGCTGCTCCCCTCTCCCAGGCGGCCCTGGGAAGGTGCTGGTGCGCAGCGCTTGCCCGGAGGCCACTCCTTGCCCATGGGGCTGGTGCCACCCAAATGGGGACCGTTCGCCCGCATCCCAGGGCCATGCTCAGGGCAGAGCCCTCTGCCCTTCCTGTGTGCTCACATCTCCGTCACAGAATCACGGAATGGTCGGGTTGGAAGGGACCTCTGGAGATCCCCCAGTCCCACCCCCTGCCAGAGCAGGGTCACCCAGAGCAGGGGGCACAGGAACGCGTCCAGGCGGGGTTGGGATGTCTCCAGAGACGGAGACTCCCCCACCTCTCTGGGCAGCCTGTGCCAGGGCTCTGCCACCCTCACAGCAAAGAAGTTCCTCCTCGTGTTTAGGTGGAACTTCCCATGCTCAAGTTTGTGCCCGTTACCCCTTGTCCTGTCCCCGGGCACCACTGAGAAGAGCCTGGCCCCATCCTCCTGACACCCACCCTTTGGATATTGCTTTGGATATTGAGTTCCCAATTCAGCCTTCCCTGAAAGGAAACATGCTGCAATGCATTCATTAAAAACACCCCAATAATTATAAAAATAAAGAATAATTCCCCCAGGCGAGCTGGAAATCACAAATGTAAGAGGAGCAACTAGGAGAGGTGAAGCGGCTGGGTGTCCTCACTGGGGAGCTGAGTCCCCTGATGGGTGCTGTGACAACAGGAGGGCAGCAGCCACATGCAGGCAGCAGGGGTGGCCCATGGTGGGGTGCTGCCCTGTGCCCTGCATGTGGTGCGAGACCCCTGGAGGAGAAGGGAAATCCTGTAAGGTGTGCATGGGTGACACCAGCCAAATGTGATGGGTTTGGTGCCCTAGGTCATGGCAGGAGGTGTCCAGCCGGTCCCCACAGACGCCCCGGTGGGGTGATGCTCTGCCGTGGTACGTCTGAACCCCACAGGGCTCACGCACTGCCACAGACCTAAAGGGGGCCTACAGGAAGGGAGGGACTCGGGGTAACGGCCTCAAACTGAAAGAGGGGAGATTTAGATGAGATATTAGGGAGTAATTCTTTGCTGTGAGGGCGGTGAGCCCCTGGCCCAGGTTGCCCAGAGAAGCTGTGGCTGCCCCAGCCCTGGAGGTGTTCAAGGCCAGGTTGGACGGGGCTTGGAGCAACCCGGGCTGGTGGGAGGTGTCCCTGCCCAGGGCAGGGGGGTGGAACGAGATGATCTTTAAGGTCCCTTCCAACCTGAACTATTCTGTGATTCTGTTACCCTCAGGGAGGGCGAAGCGGTGGGCCGGTGGTTTGAACGCGGGGGTTTCTGCTGCCCCACAAGCCCCACACGGCAGCCGAGGGAGCCCTGTCCTACGTGGGCACCGCCGAGTGGGAACCAGCCACACAGAGGGGAAAGCTGCTGCCTCAGTGCCACCTTGTGCCTGAAACCCAAACAGCCGGGCAGCTTTGCAGGGTTTAAAAGCACCGGGCGATGGCAAGGCTGTGAGCCATCTTGCTAGACCCCGCTGGACTAGCAAATCCCAAAATGGGGGCAAAAAAAAGGGCTTTTGAATAATGTGCCTCCCTGACAGCGGGAGTGACTTTATTTGAAGCTTTAATGAGGAAAGTTGAACCTTGCCTTATGAAAAGGTGTATTTTAAAATGGTTTCTATTTGCCCAGCTGGGGAGAGGCGTACAGGCCGGGGAGTCTGGCCAGCCAGCACTTTGGGATGCGGCTCCAGCCAGGAGTTGGATGGAGTTGTGTTAGAGGGGGTAAATGTGGCAATAAATAGGAACGTGACTTCTAAACGCCGTGAGCCTGAGCCGCGTTTTCCTCTCCAGTGAGGCCTCTTAGGGAGGTGCTCTCCAGGTGTCAGCCACACATCCCTGGGTTGCCGTATGCAGAAGCCAGATGCTGAGCCTGGGGAAGTGTCAAGTGGGGCAGGACACAGTCCAATGTCCTCTGTGTGTGTGTGGAGGGGGGTTTAACCCTGATCCTTAACGAAAGGCCATGAGTCTATCAAAGTGGGGAATTGCACATTCAGGCAAGGAGGAAAGCTTGACCTCTTGAAAAGTCCAGCGGTGGGAGGGGAGGGAGAGGGGAGACGCCGGAACTGTCTTGCCTTAGGATGGCTGAGCACCAGGGCTGGAACCGTCTGGAGAAAACATGGAGCTGCAGAGTCACACGTCACCTTCAGACTCAACTCTGCCCGCGTCTCTCCGTGACCCTTGATATTTGTTGTGGGTTAACGCCAGCAGGCAGCTAAGCCCCACACGGCCACTTGCTGGCTCCCCCGCTGTGGCCGTGTCCCCTCCCAGCCTCTCGCCCACCCCAGCCCTCCCGCTGAGGGGCAGCGTGGCGGGCAGAGATGGCCCCGATGCTGTGCAACCAGCAAAAGCATCCATGTGTTGTCGTCAACACTAGGAACTGCTGGATCTGGCGAGGTCTTGGACTTTTCCAATGTGGAAATCGTGTGAGTTTAATAACACTCCACCTAAACCACTTGGCAAACCACTGGGGCAGTGTCAGAGCTATTAGAGGCATCTCTGCACATCACAAGTGGCAGGACGGTCTTCAAAAAAGGGGGGGAAGTAAAGACGGGAGGAGAAACAAGGAGGAAAGAATTACAAACCTGCCCTTTGAGCATCTGGGACAATAGGCCTGGCACCCAGAAGAACACATCATATCTTACGGCATTAGAACAAATCGTAGCAAAAGATGTATTTTCCCCCTGCTGACAAGGCAGCGGGCTCGTGCCAGGTCCCTGTTCGCTGAGCGGGGACAGGCTGAAGGACGGGGATCTCCCAGCGGTGGGCTCTGCTCGGCTGCCCCGCAAGGAAAGCCCAGCTCCCTGGGAGCAGAGTGGTCCCCAAGCGCTTGGTAGAGGCACCGCCGGCAATCAATGGCAGGTTAATCATTCAGGCACTTGGAGACAAGAGAGAGAGGGGTAGTTGAGCTACTGTTAGCTAGATTGACATGTTGTAGCGTCACATTTAAAAGCTTTGACAGGGGAGGGAGGCG
The DNA here is from genome assembly GCA_013400035.1 of Rynchops niger. Classification (NCBI taxonomy): domain Eukaryota; kingdom Metazoa; phylum Chordata; class Aves; order Charadriiformes; family Laridae; genus Rynchops; species Rynchops niger. Next base: position 576,528 of record VXBH01009934.1, read on the forward strand.
TCTTTTAGCGGCTTAGAGGAGAATGAGGGGCTTGCATGGGCTGGTGCGGAGGTGGCGTTGCCCTCAGCAGCCCTGCCCTGTGCTCAGGCACTGTCCTGGGGCCTCTGGTGCTTGTGACCCTGGAACAGCCAACCGAAGCATGTCCTGAGCTCTTTGAGATGCTGAGCAGGAGCATCTGTTGAGGGGAAAAAAAAAAAAAAAAATCTTTGAAAATTATACCTTA
>VXBH01009934.1:587139-637249 GCA_013400035.1 Rynchops niger
AGAGAGGTGGGGGTTGGCCTCTTCTCCCAGGTGAATAATGACAGGAGCAGAGGAGATGGTCTGAAGCTGCGTCAGGGGAGGTTTAGGTTAGATATGAGGAGGAATGACTTTACTGCAAGAGTGGTCAGGCCCTGGACCAGCCTGCCCAGGGAGGGGGTTGAGTCCCCATCCCTAGAGGTGTTTAAGAAATGTCTGAATGTGGCACTTCAGGGCATGCTCTAGTGGCAGAGACTGTAGGTTGTTTGGTTGGACTCAATCTTAAAGGTCCTTTCCAACCATGAAGATTCTATGAAGGAGATGCTTTTGCATCTCTTAACCGCTGCAATAAGAGAAAAGCACAGCTACACCAGTAACTGTGCGTGCTCTGGGATGTCATGTAGCCTCTGTGCGTGCTCCCAGCGTTTGAGCAGAGACGCTCAGAGATCCCGGGTGCAGTTCCAGTAGCTTATTTCTTACTCTGGCATGGACATTTTCCGAACCAGAAGAGTAAAGGATGCAGCCAGTCATCATTCCTGGGAACCCAGCTACAGGCCTTGTAATAAAAGCTCACAGATATCTGGGTTTGAGCCGCAGCTCTCTTCTATTGTCAGGATGATATCTGCCTACGCGAAGGTCTGTTTTCCCGCGTGCGGTGCGGTTGCTGGTGGAACTGGAAGCGCTCATCCGTTGCATGTAGCGCCTTCACTTTTGATAGACTCGCAGAGAAAGCGTTTACACTTTGCACACAGATTATTGTCAAGAAGTGCAGATGTAAGTACAGTGATCTGGCTGCCAAAAATAGCCTTTCTCTCCGGACCGGCATTTGAGGGTGAGTCTCGCAGGGCTCCGCGCAGTGACAGTGCCCGTGTGCACGTCTTCTTTTACCACTAGATGTCATAAACTGTTTCTTTATCCTCATTTTCAGAAGCTGCTTTCGGTGTGTGAGACATCACCTGATGGAGACAGTCACATTGATAACCCCTGAATAAGCTTCCCTTTTTGGATTTTGGGTGTTGTGTTTTGTTTTGATTTTTTTTTTTTTTAACTCTGCCTAAGACTGGAATAAGACATAAAATACGATTTTTTTTTTTTTAACTTCTGGCACATGTGCCAGAACATTATTTCTGCCATGTTGCAAATGACACACCGCGGCATGTTTGCTGCAATCTCAGAGCTCATTTGGGCTTTGATTTGCATCTTCAACTTTAAACTGCTTCAGCATCCTTCCTGAAAGCAGTTATAATGTTCACGTTGCTCCTGTTTGCTGAGCAAGAAATGGTGATAGTTGTAGCTTTTCTCAGGTCAAGTCCAGCTCAGAGCTTGTTTTGCGTCCAGTCTGGGGTGAGGCTGGGAGTTTAACCTTAAAACAAAATCAAGGCAACCCCAACCCTCCCTCTGGAGACTCAATATTTTTTGCCAAGAGTTGATGCCTCCTAACAGGGGAACTGGGAAGTGCCCCAACGTGTACCAACCTTTCAGAGGCTAGAGGAGTTGCCAAGCCCAAGCAGGACAAACCAGCAGTTTTTCACACTTCACCCTAGCTTGATTTGAAGAATCACAGAATGGTTCGGGTTGGAAGGGACCTTAAAGCTCATCCAGTGCCACCCCCTGCCCTGGGCAGGGACACCTCCCACCAGCCCGGGTTGCTCCAAGCCCCGTCCAACCTGGCCTTGAACCCCTCCAGGGATGGGGCAGCCACAGCTTCTCTGGGCAACCTGGGCCAGGGGCTCACGCCCCTCACAGCAAAGAATTTCTTCCTGAGATCCCATCTAAATCTCCCCTCTTTCAGTTTGAGGCCGTTACCCCGTGTCCTATCATAACACTACCTGATCCGGAGTCCCTCCCCATCCTTCCTGTAGGCCCCCTTTAGGGACTGGAAGGGGCTCCAAGGTCTCCTCGAAGAGAAGCCTTCCCTTCTCCAGGCTGAACACCCCCAACTCTCGGCCTGTCAAGAAAGGCGTTGTAAAATCTCTGCTCTGGACTGTGCAGCCACGTCAAACCTAGAGGAGAACAAGGCCTGTGTGGTGTCAGCTCCCTGGCTGGTCTCCCATTGCCCCAAGAGGTCTCAAGACACCTTCCTGATGGAAACACACCGGGAGGTGTCAGCATAGCCTGTGAGCATGCAGAGAGCGAGCTGCTCTCTTGGGAGAGATCAGATGGTCCTGCAGACCCAATTAAGGATCCAATGCAAATGCTGAGCTAAAAAAGTGCTAGGAAAACTACTCCTTCTCTTCCCTTTCATCTGTGCTTCTTTGGTGCTTACTTCATAGATCCTTTGTGTCCCTAAGTAAAAAGAACTGGAGAATATCATCGGGGAAAAAGAAAAGGCAAACGAAGCTGTGCTACTTCTTCAGAACAAAAAGTCTGCAAGAATCTGAAACACAACCTTGCTTCTTCCAAAAATGTCTATCTATCTCGCAATCAACTGCTCAGCAAGTGCTGGAAAGCATTTAGCAATGTCTTGACAACCTCAAGAGCAGGCTTGCTTTCTTCACCCTGCACAGCTCCAGGGAGAGGCTGGGTGTGTGGCCTCCTCCAGGCTTTCTGAGGGTCCCCAGTGTTACTTGAGGTGTTAATGGTTCACACTGGGTTGATCGCAGAAAGTTCCAGGGTCACACTGATGTTATTTCAGCCAGCTCTTCCCAGAGAGGAGTGTGGCCACTGTCCTCAGTACGGAGGAAAGTAGATGGAAATCATCTTCAGCCCGAGGGATTGCATCCTGCTTCACCGTTGATTGAAATTTCTACTGCCTCTCCCCAGTGCTCCGTGGTGGTGATGGGCAACACTGTGGGGACAGCCTGGCCCCACATGAAAGGATGCTGTTTCTCTGCCTGGTGCAGGGTGGCCTCCTTGGTGGTGGAGTAGCTGTGAGCCTTGGGGTGAATGTGCTCATGGTTTCCCTGTGGTCAGAACCATTTTTTGTGGGCTTTTGAGTTTGAGAGTGGCAACAAAGAAGGACATTTCATACTGGGGTGTCAGTTGTGAAATGGATGAACCTGTGTTTTATTCCTATGGGGGGAGTTAGTTGTGTAGGTGAAATGTGTGAAAGAGAGGTCTGTGGGGCGATGTTGGCTGAGTTATCCTTTGACTTTGTGAGTCAGCAGCCATGGGACCTTTGGCACCCATGTCTGCTCAAAGCCATGGGGAGTGACCCACATTCCCGTGATGAGGTTGGAGTGAAGATGGAGCCAAGGTGCCCCTGTTGTGTGATAGCTGACTGAGCCTGGTCACTGGGGCTGTGGCCACTTGGCAAGTCTTTGACAAAGCTGCCAACCGGTTGATAGCCATGTTTACACTGGACACATTTGCGCAGACAGTTCAGTTTGGAGCTTTAAAGGACAGAAACACTCTGTGGAACCAACTGGGAGGTTTGTGCAAATGCTAGAAAGGGGCAAATGTGAGATGGCTGTAATAGTTTGCTCAGGTGGTGAAGGGGAAGCCAGGAGGCAGCTGGGCCTGGGAGAGGTTTGGCCTCATCAGGAGGCACCAGGTGTGGAGAACAAGGTGGAGAGCAGCTGCGAGGAGAAGAGAGAAGCAGCTGAGCATGGCCCCATGAGGCTGAAGAGCTCCACAACTGAATTTACTCTGATGATGGAAGTTTAGGCTCATCTCCAAGAGGGAGGAGGTGGGGATGGCTGATCTGGCTTGACCTCTCTGAGCTTCCTCCTTTACCTTTTCCTTCAACTCGCTTTCTCGCCTCTCTTTCCTCCATTCATGAAGGGCTGACCTGTTGTTCTCATGCAGGTGGCAGAGAAGTTTGACTTGTTTCACTTACGCTCAATATGGGAGTATGAGTTGCATTCCCCGTTTCTCTTGTGCCTTCTGCTGTGGAGCCTTTGAGGGTCAGTGCTTCCCAGGGCAGGAGGCTCACTCCTCCTTGGGAGCCTGTTGTGCTGCAGGTTCATCCAGTCCTGGAGGTGACTCCAAAGATGTGGCCTCCCTCTGTGTCTTTAAGGAGCTGGAAGCCACTTGGGATGTTGCAGCAACGTTTCTCTAGATGGATGTGGATAGGAGGGAGGCAAATTTCTTCACTAAGCACTTCAGTAAATTTGGGGCAAGGCTATTGATTTGACCTAGATGCCAAGTTTATTAACAAACTCATTATGGGGGCTATCTGAAGGAAAGATCACTTCTTTTTATAGATGTGATGGATTTTTTTTTAAGTGAATTTTCAAAGATAAACACCAGAACTCCTCATTATCCCTAAATTATCTTCATGGAGTATGGTTCCCCATGATGGAGATCTGCTCTGTCAGAAGTTTAGGAAATATCAAAACAAACAAACACACAAACTCTAGCGAACAACAAAGGAAGCAAAACTAACATAATTAGGTCCCAAGAGATGCTTATTCCCAGCTTGATGTAGAAATTAAGTCAATACAATCGAATGGTTAAATATTGACTGAATTGTAATATTTAATCCAGTAGTATTCCTATTGCTTCGCTTTCAAAAGAGGTTTAGCTGGTTGTTTTATTGGCTTTTTAACCAATGCTTTAATTATATTGGTTCTCTAATTTCATAATAAGGTTGCATTTATTAAGGTAGCTCTTCTATAGGCAGAGAGTAATAGGAAAACCAAACCAAATAAAAAGGATATGCTTTTCTCATTCTCCAGAAGAGATGTAGACTGTGCTATTTACACTCATTTACTTTCTTGCAAAGGAAAAAGACACTGGGAATTTGTATTACCCAGAGTGACCATGAATTCTTTATTTGCTGCTTAGGTCAGCTCTGCCTTTGACTTCAGTCATGAGACTTGTGAAAATCAGAACTTGGGTCAAAAATCAGAACTTGGGTCAACAGTGTCTTATCAGGTTATTGATATGAATCTGAAAAATTGTTTGGATATAATGGAAGACAAATGGGCATCACCCCAAAACTGAGAAATACTTAAGTTTACTCTTGGGCCAGCCTCTGTCTCATCTGGTGTCATTCCCTATTGATGTCATCTCTAACTGGGGGGACAAGGGTGAGTGGTGAGAAGAGAAAATTGAGCTTTTTGTTGAACAGGAAAATTTGTCTTGGTGCCTAGAAGACTCCTGGGTTCTTACAGGCTGGGGAGAACCGTTAAGAGTTTGCCTATCGCTTTTTCCTGCTGGCTAAAGAAAGAGGGGCAGGCTTCAGGTGGTTAAATGTGGATGGCAACCGTTCAGATGCCTACACCTGAGCTTGTCTTCCTGTGTGAGAGGCTGTGACTCAGTAGAGTCTAGGGCACAATTTGGATGAACAGCTCGTTAATCTGCTTATTCAAACCGCCCTCATCTCCCCTGCCACCGTAGCCTCCCCTAATAATCAGTGGATTTCTACAGTGTAAACTGTAGTGGTTGAGATGAACACCCAGAGGTAAAGATGTTTTGTGCTGTAGTGGGGATAAATCAGGGAAGTTGTCTCCCATGCCAGCTACCTCCATGCTCTGACCAGCCCGCCTCGGTGGCTGTAGTTTGGTGGGACTGGGGACAGCACGGGGCTTGTGGCAGCCTCCGAGGTGCTCCCGGCTGGAGGCTCCTTGTGTTTGCCGTGCAGCGGAACCGTTACTCCCGCGTGCGCGTGGTGTGTGTGCCGCCTAATTCCAGCTGCAAATGCTCATCCTGTTTTTTTTTTTATTTCAGAGGGACGGCAAGAAGGCAGATTACTACTTCTCAGCGTGTTTTTGCAGTTGCTTGGTAAATGCAGACGATTGCTCATGGTTTGGATTAGCGCAGAGGTGTGAGCCGCAAGCTCTGCTCCTGAACCCTACCTTAGCATGCCAGAGAAGTGAACCATTTCCCTGGGACACAGAAGGCGGCATTGTTTCGGCAAGAGGCAAAAAAGCCTCGTGGTGAGGTCATGTCTTGGACTGGAGCATGTTTGGAAGGCCATGAGGATGCTGTTACCCCAAGACTTCTTTGTCATGCCGTAAGACCTTTACAAAGCTGGACCGTTTGGATACAATGGGTTTTCATTAATGAGGTCACTGTGACTGGAAGGGTTGTGCTGTCACCAGGGTCGCAATAACTTTAATAACACATTATTTCACCCTTAAAAGTGATGCAGACATAAGTGGATTTGTTTAGCCAATGAGATAAGGTGTCCCCAAAGTATTAAGAAATGTCTGTGAATATATAAGTCAGATGGTTGGGACCGCAAAAGGATGTGTTTAAGAGACAGCTTTTTGGAGCTGCTCCAAGCTGATGCTTCTACATCTGTTGATCATCATCTTCTGTCAGAGTGGGGAGACTGTGAGCTGTAAAGGGCTGACAGTTTGCCTTGTAAGAATGCTTCATTGATTTTTATTAGCACTGGTTGTTAGCTCTACCTGCTGCTATCTGCTTAGCTCAGCCTGGGGCGGTCACTAACACTTTCAGTGCGAGTGTTCAGAGCCAAACCTAGTGGAAGGGATAAGTAAATAACCATCACTGACCTCCCGCCGCACGCCGCCTAGAAGATGTCTTTGCGAAGGCACCGTCATGTCAATATTTCATAAAACAAATTTAGAAAGAATTAAATGTTAATCCTTCTTTGGGAGTGTGGTGTTGGCGTAGTTGCGGCGATAACAACCTTTGTGCTAGCGCGGGGCTTTCTGCTAGACCGGGTTAGTCGTTCAGCCAGTCTGTTAAAGAAACACCGTGTTTACCCAGGCTGCCGGAGGTTGCTTCGGGTTTCTGGCAAGCCAGCAACGGTTTGCACTTTGTCAGCTTCTACATAAAGGAGTTCTTTTTATTCATGCGCGTTCACTCTCTGATTTGGTTAAAAATACTGAAATAATTGCAATTGTGATCTGAACTCCAGCTTCTTGCTGACAGATGTCAGCAGCCTGTACCTAAATTCTTAGAAGCAATTTATCATGGCAGCACTGTAACTGCTTTCCCAAGAAACAACAATGATTCGTAGTACCCCTAAGATGTTACCGATCCCTTTCTTTGAGCTTATTAGTGAGACCAGCATAAGCAAATCCATATGGTCAGCCTTTCCTCAGTTTTGGCACAGCGTTGTCCCTCTCGAGTGGTTTCTTCCCTTCTGTCCTCTGAAATGATGCTTTTTATTTTCCCCTTTATAGGAGACAAACATTATAAAATAATTGCTATTTTAATTTGTCCAAGAGGCAGTGAACAGAGTGATCAGTCTCCAAATGAATAAGACAGTAGCTAATCGATTTAAAAAATACTCTCTGAAATTGAGCTTAAGCAATAATAAATATTCAAAGCAGGTGGTCGAAGGTCTTCAGGATTCTGTGGGTTATGCATTTGCAAATACATTTCATTTTGGCAGGACAGTGTTGACAGGTCCTAATCTGGAGCCTGTTTCTCATACTTGGACCTTAGTTTTACCATAAGAAGCAATTCACATTTTCAGTATTTTTCAGGTTTTTTCTCTCTGGTTTGAATTGAGAGAAGACACTGAAATTGGCACCAGCACAGTAGGAGCTCACGCAACATGGTAAGACGCAACATCCTCTTCTCCTTCAGCTCCTCCAGGCTCCTTCTCGAACGCAAAAAGACTTTCGTAGAAAGAGTGAGAAAAAATGACATATCTTGGGGCGCATGACTGCCATTTATGACCATATAATTCAAGAAACCAATTATCCCTTGGTTTCACTTAATGATCTTACCTTCAGTTCAGGGTCGATAGACACATCTCGATGCAGACAGAAGAAATCCACAGGTTTTCCGAACACCTTCTACGTGCAGGATGCCCAGAGTTAGTCTGGATGAGGGTGGTCCATGGTACTCTTCACCACAGACTGTAAGCTGGAGGTGGTGCCAGCTCTGGGGTCTCTGGATGGTAGTTCAGATTGAGAACTAAGGCTTTCTCCCCCTCGTACAATGTGGGAGAAGATTAAGAAGTCTCTTAATCATAGCCAGGATGCTTGATGATGCAGTATTGGCCCCTTCATCACTTATGGTTTGTCTGGTTACTTAAAGGCAAGGGCTCACGGAGCACTCAGTGCATTACCAGGAACCTGAGGAAGCATTTCTTGACTGAGAGGGTGGTCAAACACTGGAACAGGCTTCCTAGAGAGGTGGTCAATGCCCCAAGCCTGTCATTATTTAAGAGGCATTTCGACATTGCCCTTAATAACATGCTTTAACTTTTGGTCAGCCCTGAAGTGTCTGAACACTTCAGCTGGACTAGATAGAAGATCATTGAAAGCCCCTTCCAACTGAAACAGTCTCCTCTCCCTTCTCCTCTCCCTCTTTCTCTTTCTCTTTCTCTTTCTCTTTCTCTTTCTCTTTCTCTTTCTCTTTCTCTTTCTCTTTCTCTTTCTCTTTCTCTTTCTCTTTCTCTTTCTCTTTCTCTTTCTCTTCCCTGCCCTTTACTTCCCTGCCCTTCCCATTACCAGTGGCAACTGGTAATATGGCAGTGGCAATACAGGGAACTGCATTCTTCCCCCACGAACAACTTGGGTCTAATGAATCACTCGTTCGTTTACTCTATCTGAAATCATCTCTATGTAAGTGAACATGGTTCTTTCAGTTTCAACAATACGCAGATGCCAAGGTTACTGGTGCAGGTACAGAAGGTGGGGAGCAGCCCGTGTGTGGGGACACGCTAGGCCATGGGATGAGCTGCCCAAACACCCCATGCAGCCAATGCAAAGGATGCTCTTTCTATTCGATTCACATATCTTGCTGAACATGCAGATGAGTTCAATTTATATTTAATCAGCCTCTGCAAACAGCAATCACTTGAGAGGTTTTTTCGGTATAACATGCAGTGATTACCCTTATTATAGCAGTACTGTTCGTACCGCCAACACCGGGGTCTCTCAGCCCCTCCATTTGAAATCCTTCACTTCAGGAGGTTTTAATGCTTCTGTAAAACGCTCTGCAGGCTGGGACTTGCTGAATCTGGAAATGGCTCAGTAGCAGCCATGCTCACGGTCATGTTCTCCTTGGGACTGAGATACCTCTGGGTATCCCTCCCAGAGTTTTCTCTAGTTGTCTGTCATTGTAATTTCAGCTGAGACCTAGAGATACTCCACCATCAGCAAGCATTTAAGGGAGTACTGCTGGATGCTCTTTTTCTTGCCCGAGGCAGAGATGGGAGATTTGCTTGCCTGCGCCATCGGCATCATGCTACAGGTTCCTGACCCTGCGCTTATGCTGGGTTTCATTGACTGCAAAGGGTTGCAGTTGATGGCTCAATGTCCACATGGAAACCGGTGACGAGTGGCATTCCTCAGGGGTCAGTACTGGGACCAGTGCTGTTTAACATCTTTGTCAGTGACATGGACAGTGAGATCGCATGCACTCAGCAAGTTTGCCGACGACACCAAGCTGTGTGGCACAGTCAACAGGCTGGAGGGAAGGGATGCCATCCAGAGGGGCCTTGACAGGCTGGAGAGGTGGCCCTGTGCGAACCTCATAAAATTCAGCCAGGCCAAATACAAGGTCCTGCACCTGGGTCATGGCAATCCCAAGCACAAATCCAGGTTGGGCGGAGAATGGCTTGAGAGCAGCCCTGAGGAGAAGGACTTGGTTGTGCTGGTGGACGAGAAGCTCAACATGAGCTGGCAACGTGCGCTGGCAGCCCGGAAAGCCAACGACATCCTGGGCTGCATTAAAAGAAGTGTGGCCAGCAGGGCGAGGGAGGTGATTCTGCCCCTCTACACTGCTCTGGTGAGACCCCACCTGGAGCACTGCATCCAACTCTGGAGACCTCAGCACAAGAAGGACATGGATCTGTTGGAATGGGGCCAGAAGGGGCCATGAATATGGTCCAAGGCCTGGAGTACCTCTGCTATGAGGACAGGCTGAAAGAGCTGGGGTTGTTCAGCCTGGACCTGGAGAAGGCTCCGGGGAGACCTTCCAGCCCCTTCCAGTCCCTAAAGGGAGCCTACAGGAAGGATGGGGAGTGTAATGATAGGACACGGGGTAACGGCCTCAAGTTGAGAGAGGGTAGATTTAGATTGGATATCGGGAAGAAAGTCTTTACTGTGAGGGTGGTGAGGCACTGGAACAGGTTGTCCAAGGAAGTAGTCAATGCCCCCTCCCTGGAGGGGTTCAAGGCCAGGTTGGACAGGGCTTGGAGCAACGCGGGCTGGTGGGAGGTGTCCCTGCCCAGGGCAGGGGGTGGCACTGGATGATCTTTAAGGTCCCTTCCAACCTGAACCATTCTGTGATTCTGTGTCATTCTGTAATTTCTGTCTGTAGTGAGATGTATGGTCAACCTGTGATTATCTCAGCTTCCTGTCATTATACAGTGAAGTTTTTTTGACAGCTTATTCTAAATCCACATCATTATCCAGCTCATAGTGGAAATCTAGACAGAAATTGGGGTTAAAAGACATTTATTACTGTGAGGCAGGCATGCACTTGGCATCTTCGGTCTGATACTTCCACACTCTCGTAACAGTGCGTGTGCTGGTGGCACTTTTAGTGGATTTATCATCTTGCCTTTTGGGGAGGTGATGGTGGAGCAGGTCCTTTATTCATTACAAATGGTTTTATAGGTAAAAGGAAATGGCTTTTAGCCATTCCTGGCTGTTCCTTGCCCAAATCTCTGTATCCCTAGCAGTTCCTTAATTGTATCTCCTCCTTTCTTCCCTCTCCCCCCCCCAAGAATTTCCCATTGCTTTAGCAGCATCCCAGCTCCTGCATAGACAGCCTCCTTTCTGAGCAAAGACCAAGAATGGAAATTTCTGTTTCAAAAAGTTGCAAAACAGTAGAACTTGGGAAACTGATGTGTAGCATTCAGCAACCTCAATGCTAGCGGCAGTGATCAACATCTGTTGTAATTACTTTCTTCAGAACTTAACAAACGTGCTGATAATTTTGGTGGGAAGAAGAATAAATGGGAAAAGATCTGGAAGATACTCTTGGTGAATTTTTTAATTAAAATGTTTTTGATTTTTGAGAAACTCTTAAAGAAGCAATTAAAACAAGATGGTATTAGTCTATGCTTACACAGGAAAGCCTTGCCAGGATTAACTAGCTTGCACCAAATAAATTGCTGCCTCTGGATTTGCATTAGCAAATACTTTCTATAGATGTTAATCAGGAAGGAGTGCGTACTGGGTGGGTGAGATCGCAGCAGCAAAAGCAGCCTGCAGGGTCACGGGCAGAGTGTGCGTTGTGTGCACTGTGTCTAACCAGAGACACTGGCTGCTGGGAGTTTCGAGCTTGGGGAGCCCACTGTTGGCAAGAGGTTGTAGATGGGACCATGCCTGAATTTCAGTCAGAGTACGGAAACCCTTATTTCTTCAGTATTTGTATTTCCGTAATTAAATTTGAAGCCTTGGCCAGACTCCATTTAAACAAAGCAAAGGGCCAGGGTGTGAAATACTGTGCTGTACGATGACCTAATCCAAATCCCACTAAGTCTGGGAATGTTTCCACTGACTCCCCGGGAGTTGGATTAGACCCGTGCGGTTGTTCCTGCCCATTGTCCGTCCCCACTCCCGCAGCAGAGGGCACCCGAGACCTCCCCTTGGGGCACAGCTGAAGGGCTTTTGGGTGGAAATCTTCGGTGGTATTTCTCTGTTGAATGGAGAGCAGTCAAAAAAACATGAGAGCTAAACAGGCTTTGATAGAGCTGGAACAGTGGTCATGTTTGTGGGCTCTTTATGGTGGGATAAAGCAATTGGGTGTCAGTCTAAATGTGTGGTTTTGTCTTTTGAAGTTTGTTTTCTCCCTGCAGTCAGTGAAGATTTCACGATGGTATCATATTAACCAGTCCAGCATGGTGCTCATCCTCGCTGGGGGCTGATGGGCAGAGAGGAGGTGTTCTAGCAACGACGCCAGTGAATTTCAATTTCTGAATGGTTCTGGAGGCTGAAATACAACATACAAACCCGTGGTTTCATTAAGGACGTTGAACGCAATGATCTGCTTGAGAACACTACTTTCAAAGGAGAGCTGCGTGGTGTAGGTTTCTCCTTCCAGCAAAGAATTTCTTCGATTACTCATTCATTCCTAGGATAAATATATAGGAATTCCTACAATAGATTTGATTCATTCCTGTAACAAATTCAGGTTCATTCCTAAGCCATTCGTTAAAATGCTCTCCAGTTACATAATGTAAGAGGTCAACTAGAGCGTACAATATATTTTTGTTTAAACTATTAGATCACAAATTTCTGTAAACAGAAGTTTTCTGCATCGCTTGCTTTTCGGTGTCAATCCATGCATGGATAATTGCTCATACTGGAAGTTGTGCTGGTTCCAGGAATAAGGAACGTAATCTGAGCTGCCAGGCTGTTGTCCAAATGGTCGCAATTAATAAATAATGTGAGCCTATGAAATGGAGTGTGATACGTACCATTGTCTGGGGAAACCCACTAATTTTTTCAGTTTAAATGAAGGAATCGGAGATGCTGTTTTTGCAAAAATGGTCAGGTCTAAGGAAAGCGTCACAGCTCCTTTCCAAGCATGAGGCAGTGGTGGTACTGTACCTATGGGCACGGTGGGGGCTTTGGGGGTTGCATTGGTTGTCCCAGCAGTGCCATCCCGGTGACTTGGGTCCACCTGGGTAAAGATGACTTGCCTACATCAGCTCTGTCTTTTTAAGCTTTAATTTAGGCACGACTACAAGCAATTTTGGGGACAATCATTAACATCATCCTCATCTTCTTCAGTCAAATGTCTGTCAGGACTCGGGGGACTAGTAGCTGTGGAGAACGATCTAGAGTGAAATGAAGAGATTCGGATTTTCTAAGGGAGCAGCTGCTCTTCAGGGCACGTGAGTGTAGTTTAGCCACACAGAGCAGCTCTCGTGGTACGGAGCCTTGGCAGGGGACGAGACAGGATTAAAACCTGTGGTCAACATCCTCTTCCCAGCAGCAACGCGCTGGACCCCGGCCCATCTGAGGAAACAGGCTCTGACTCTCTGGTAGGTATAAGAAAAGGGGTTTGAGTTTTTAAGCAAGTGCCATAAAAGAGCACATGGCATGGCCTGACCTTTCTCTTTGAGCTCTGCGTGTGGTGCCCACCAACCACACCAGCTGCGGCTTTGACTTCCACTTCCAGAGGAGAAGTTCAATTCCTCTCTTGGGCATGCTGAGGAGTCCTGTGCATCTGTGGCCCTCTCGAAGCGTTGATCCCAGCTCTGAACAGCCAAGGCATCTATTCAGCCAGGAGCTCTTTCTGTAGTAACAGGCTTTAAAATATGTAAATCTATTTTCAAAGCAAAATAAACCCCCCCAAATGTTCATGCATCCCTCAGAAGGAAGAAAGGGTCTCTGTCCTAATATTTTATGCAGATCTAGCTTTTGCTCTTGTACTCGGGCATGAATAAATATCAATGACTGCTGCAAAATGAGGAAAAAAGAAACTTCATCCCTCATCAAAAGAAAAAAAAAAACCTTTTATTTCTATTGCATAAATAATGGTAAAATTAAAATCTTTTTATACAGATTATATATTTACAGTAGTGTTTGGTTAGAGGAAACAGCCGATACATATGGCATTCGGTTTTCCTTTATACACGCTTTTATACACTTGGGTAACTTGCAATAACATAGGATTTAAGTTGCATGCCAAGTTAATTTATATTAATATTTACAGTATTTTGTACAAAGGGTTTTTTTTTTTGTTTTTGTTTTTACCATTATGCTGCTGACTTTGTGAGCTGTTGGCTTTAATTAAAATGCCATGTCTTTTGTTAACAAGCAAAAAATGGTCAGTTTTTAACAATGAACGGTAAATGACAATGGTGAGGGATGAAACGAGGAAAAAAAAAAGGAGGTGCATGGATTACACTTCCTAGAGGTGAATCAGGAGGCATTGATTACTTAGATACTAGTATGGGTTAAATGGCAACAGGCTGGATTCTGGGTTTATTCGAGTTTAAGCCAATTAACTCTAATGAGTTACTTCTGATTTACCCTGGAGTCCGAGAGGAACTTCAGCTCTCTTCCACCCCCCCCACCCCTCGCAATTAAAATGGGAGAAAACAAGAGCTGTTGCATGAAGCTGAAATAACTTTGGCTCCTCTGAAAGAGACGGTAGGAAATGTAATGCCATTCGTAGGTTGGGACAATGGGACTATAGAGGCATTTCTTTGAAGATTGCTGCTATGGCAAACCCAGGGGCCTGATGCTGCAAACCCATCGGCTGTATGCTTCGGGTTTAGTGGGACTGCTCACAAGAGAAGACATGCCTGAGAGCTGGCAAGACCGGAGGGGGACCTACTAGAGCAAGTCAAGAGCTTCAAATGGGATGGTCCAATGTCTGCTTGTTGGCTGCTGATGATAGAAGACCAGCTGAAAAGGAAGGTCATAGGATGGGTCTCAGCTAAAGCTCTGCCGCAGTGTTTGAAGCTACTTATTCTTGATGCTGGCAAAGGCTGGGCATGAACAGCTGTAGAAAATAATTGGTTGGAAAATGGCAACTTCATCTAGTAATGCTCTTCAAGGCTACCAAGTATTTTGGTCTATCTTGACAGAAAATTAAAAAAAAACTACGGTGTTTTCATCACCAAATTGTCAAGTACTCATCTGTAGATCCAGAGGATTTCCTTTTTCTCCTTTCTCCTCTTCTCCTCGCTTCTGGGGCTGAAATTCTTTCGTAATAAAGATGCCGAATTGAGGCAGTTTTTCAGGCTTTTGCCACAGCAGAGGTAGGAGTGGAGAACTCTTCCCATCAAAATGTTGTCAGATTGCTTGCGGTAAAGCTTCTGCAGTTCCTAGAGCTGCCTAAAATGTCCTCCTTGAACTGGAGAAAAACAAGATCCAGTCCTGATAACAACCGACAATATATAGAGATGAAAACGTTTTGTGCCTTTTCTTTTTGTGTATTAAATTCCTGGGAAAGTAATAGGCTTTAAGTGATGCCAGGGAAATGTAATTGCACTGTCAGAACACAGTACAGTAAAATAATAGATTGAAAACCAGCAAGTTCTGTACATCTTCATCTGCGGAATGTAAGCATGATTCAGAGCCAAGAAAAAAGATACTTCATCAGATTCTCATTTTAGAAGAATTGGTTTTTCTTCTTTCAAATAGTCATCCATAAAGCAGAAACTAAATAATTTATTACACGGGTGGATAAAACAGGGAGCTTCGTTCTTAGTGATCTTAATGTATTCCTCCTACCGCTTCTCTCCTCGCAGAGCCAAGTCTGACTCGGGCCTGTGCACCTCTTGCTTTTGTGCGCTGACAGCCCTTCGCGGCACCGCTTGCTCCGGCACGTGCGCACGGTGTGGGGGGAGAGAGTCTTTCACGGAAAAAAACAAGAGACTCTTTGTACCCGGCACCTCGCAAAGCAGTGCGTCATCTCCAGCAGAGCCAGCACTGGACCTCAGGTAGCCGTCACGGTCCTCTGGGTGTCCCAGGAAATGTTTTGGTCTTCTGCAGCAGGCAGAAAGACGCAGTGGGTTTGGTTTTTTTGTGTGAAAGAATATTCCTATTCTTTCCGTAGAAAATATATGTTTGCCAGTAGGTACTTTGCTTATGCAAGTCTGCCAAACAGACTTCAGCCAACTAGCGCAGCATTCTTGGGAATGCTTTCTGCGTCTTCTTGATTTGCCTGCTTGCTATCCTATTTCTTATGGGAGAAGGACCAAAGAAACCCATTTACTTGTCCCCACTTCACAACGTTGCTGGAAGTTTCCCCATATAAAGCAACCACCATCCAGCCCTACCAGCGCACCATATCCAACACCTGAGCTCCCAATAACCATTGAATGCTCTGTATGGAATCTCTCCAGATCACCAGACGATAGCCAACTATTCAGCTGTAGCTCACCTGGGAGCAGGGGCAGGTAGCTGGGTCTCCTACCACCTCCCACCCTTCTGCTCACAAGAGACCCTTGCTCTGGGGGGGTCTGTGAGCACCTTCACCAGGACAAGGTGTCTGCTAACAGTAACTGGCATATTTGTGGGTACCCATCAAACATGAAAAACAATTACTTTCTCTTTGTCAGCTCTCTTTTATCCTATAGGAACTCCGACCGCATGAGGACCAAATTCTTCCTAGCAAAGCCAAGTTTTCCTAGTTGCCCACCCTGTTTAATTCTTTAAATTACTGTTGATATTGCTTCAGATTAGAAATTACTTCTCAGTGGTGGACTCGTTGACATGATCATCTCCCAACGAAGTCCCTGGGTGGCGCAGCCTGTCGTGGGCAGAAGCCCGCTCCCCCAGACCACTACCACAACCATGAAGCAGTTGTCCTGCCTGGTAACTCCTCAGCTGTGGTTTTCTTCATGACTGACCTTATGGTATGGCTTTGGACCTGACAGGTAAGGAATGTTCACTTCTCCGTGGCCTCCGAAGTATTTCATCACGCCACGTGCCTGACGTTCATGCGTTGGCTTCTCCAGGAGCAGAAAATCAGGATGTGCCTTCAAAGTTAAAGCCAATGGTTGAAGTCCAAGTCAGTGTTATCAGTGACGCAGCCCAGTGCTTTGCAGGAGCAGTAACCCAAATCCTTCTCATCAGAGATCAATCCCTCCATGAAGAACCTGGCCAAAGTGTCCTCAGGAAACTGTGGACAGCCTGTGTTGAGCAGCGCTTACGCTGCATTGACTTCACTTGCTCCCAAACCAAACCAAAGCCTCTCTCAAGCTAAAATAATCACGTCCATCTCAAAGCCTTCCCTGCATGTCAATCTGTTTAATTGCACACATTTTTTTGTGGCTAAGCCAACAGAGCTGTCTTTGGGGGGGCTGACAGTTTGCTAATCCACGAGGGCAAACGCTGTCCTGGGCTGTTGGGAGCTCTTTGTCCATCCTTGGTTTGGCTGGGAGCGCGTCTGCAATTGCTGCGTGTCGCTCCGACACGGTGGCACACATGTCACGAACAGCGAGGGTTGCCATAGCAATATCCTTTTCGTGCAGAATTGCAGTGCTGAAAAGACACTTAAATTCTCATGTAACTGGCAAGAGCATAAGTTTAGTGCTTTTTTTCTGACAGCTCTACCTAGCACTGCTGCAGTCTGGGTATTTTTTAAAGTATGTTAATTAGCACTTAAAGTTGTTTTTTTTTTTTTTTTCGTTAAAAATACGGGTTTTGGGTTTTTTTTTTTTTTTTTTTTTTTCCGTTAAAATACGGGATATGGGTTTTTTTTTATTTTTATTTCTTTGATTCTTCTACTTTCTTCCCCCTAAGCTCTTGCCATCAGGTTCCAATCAAAATTTTACTGCTCTATTTTTACCTACTGTCTGCAAAAGCAACAAAAAGCCGAGGTTTTTTTTTTTCTCCTTCTTGTGTAGAAGGGGAAAAAAAAAAAAAAGAAGATAAATGGACGTTTTATAAATGGAGCCAGGGAGGTAGGTAAGAGACACAGGTCCAATGCTGCTGGCTAGGAAGGATGGGAAGGTGGAAGGTGCTGGTGAAAGGGTTGTGGGGAGAGGAAAGGATGAAATGGCTTGGCCTGATCCATTCTGCATTGCCACCAGAGGAGCCTGACTGATTAAAGCAGGGATCTCTCCAAGACGCCCTCAGATGGAGAAAGGCTGCTGTAGGAAGGAAAAGGAGACCTCTGGCAAGACATGACACTGATTCATAATGGATAAATTGGGTTCCCTACAGAAAAAGCAAACCCCCCCCAACCCCCTCAAATCCTGTACCCAGTATAATCAGTGGGGAGTTTTCAATGAACTCTACTGACACCAGGCTATGGCTTTTACCGATATAATAATTATAGTTTGGTTTTACAAATGGATATTCAAGGTGGAGAATTATGCTGCAAAATGACTGTATTTACAAAGGCTTTTATGGAGCATGCATGTAGAAATTATGGAGCCTTCCAGAAAGCTTAAAGGAATGCAAAAGATCATCTCGTCTGTAACGTAGCTGTTGTAATTGGAGTCTGCCTGGTATTAGCTGTCAGATGAGTGAGAAGAACGTGGAGAAATGCCTGGTCTATGTGTTTGAGCTTGTGTTTCTGAGCTCAGCACAGAGGCACCGCTCTGCCCCGTGTTTCTGCTGCTGCTGAGCGGGGCTGGTGGGTCGGTGCCCACCTCTCTGCTCCATCTCCATCTGCCCCTGCTGCCCATGTCCACTCCAGCATGGTCCCGGGAGGGGGAAAAAAAAAATCTTAATAAGTATTACTCAGTGGCAAGTAACATTTAGACTTTTTTTCTGCTGCCGCCACCTTTTCACATGCCCCTGAGACCTAAAAACCGTGGATGACGGTTCCCTTAAAATGATCTCAAAGCTCGTTATCTGCAACGTCCCGCGCAGCGAGTGCTGGGAGGGTGCCCTGGCTCCCCAGCAGTGTGAATCCCACGCTCAGAGCTTGCCTAGGACTTTCCCCTGTTGGTTTGAAGGCTGCTGCTGCCCTATAGCAAACATAAATCTCTCTCCATCTTCTGGGAGATGTAACATTTTTTGCGGAATATTTTGCAGTTGACCTCTATTAGTCACAGCAGAACAGAAATACAAAAGTGTGTGTCTGTGAAAGGTAGAAAACAATAACTCAGCTGCTCTGGAAAAGGCAGCTGTCATCTTCCGTGATGGAGGGGGGCAGCAGGAGAATGGTAACGATGTGGAGGTGGGCGACTGAGACACACACCTAAAGGCAAAATACAGAGTGGTGACATGAGTTTAAAGGGGTGACGGGAGACGGAACAGGTTTTCAAATCAGGCTATTAAAAAATACAGGTTATCGATCGAACTTGTAAGCAAAGAAAGACCTGAAATGAGTCTTTGGGATGGATCCAGGCGTAAGCCGATGGCTGCTGTGCGGGACGAGGGAAGCTCGTGGTTTGCAGTCCCTTGGGGAGCATCCTGACCCCTCTCGTGACACAGGGAACAGTCATCTACGTTTACAGTAGCAAGATCTCGCTGCTCCTTGGTATTTCTGGAGCTCGCCAAGCCGGCAGGACAGAGTCACCATGTCTCCAACACCCAGGTGCCTCCACCAACCTCTCCGGCGGCGCTCCCTGTGCCGGCTCCATGAGCGACGACCGGGAAACATCTCCCATGAGGGCGAGGAAACCAGATCTCTCCTGGGATGACACACAGCTGCACAGTTAATCCGAAGGTAAATGCAAGGCTTTGCGTCAAGTTTAGAAGGAAAAACGCTTTCAGATGTAATCCTGGCTCCAGGCTCATCCAGTCCTTGTGCTTTCCGCGGGACGTGTTGTGTCTCCAGTCTGCATCACTCCATCTTCTCCTTGCTGCTCAGTAAAATCCCTTCCAGGAAAAATAACTAACACTTGCAGGATCTGAAAGTCTGACACGGTAGGTAACATATGGCGATATGCTCTAGTTTGATTCCTTCTTCTCTTGCTGCCGTCGGCTTTTCAGCTCACCCTCTTTGGAGCCTGCCCATGGGACCGTGGTGGTGGTGGCGGTGCGACGGCTGCCGGGAGGGACCGCAGCAGCTGGCTAGTCAAACCCACACACCGCCGGGTGGGCAAAAACATAACCTCTCCCACAAGAAGGTATCTGACACGGAGGTTTCACCCCAGATTACATCCAGGGCATATGAGATGAAAGAAATAACAATTGGGCAGGCATGGAGAAGGGGGGAAGGCTCTTTCTGAGCTTTTCCTCCTGATTTTCATCTCAGGTAAGGTTATTGAAGACCAGTATAGAAGAAGGGCAAAACTGCTGGAAAAGAAATGCCGTTGAATACGCAGATGGGACCAAAGAGAGGGAGTTTTACCTGGCGCTGGTGGTTGCAGAGTCGGTTGGAAGACTGTGCACAGATCTCAGGAATGCCCATGTGTGGAAATGGGTGGTGCTTCTCAAGCCCTGATTCACGGTCAGAAAAAAAATGGCAAATGGTCTCGTGTTAGCCCACAGTCTTGTGTCAAGGGTGGCGTTTACGAAGCAAAAATAGAAATTTGGTATGCTGCTGGCAAATTCTCCTCTTTTTTTTACTCGGAAAATACTGTACACGGATGCTCTAGCTCCCCTCTAATGCCGTAAACTCAAAGGCATGGTCATAAGGGAAAAACAAAGTGAAGCCGGAGTACACGAAATAAAACGAACAGGACTTGCTTGTGACAATGCTACGATCAACTTCCTGGGAACGTGGGCCCAGCGGAGAGCTACGCGGAATAGTCAGTCGGCCCCTAGTTAAAAGACAGCCCCGCTGCGGTAAGTCATGAGGCTGTGCCTCCTTAAAACTGCAAAACAAGGCTGCTGGATGAAAGTTTCTTCCAAGTTACCATTGCTGTTTTGAAGCAATAATTCGGGAGTCCTGTATGTCGGGGTTTTTTTTTGTTTTTTTTTTTATTGCATTAGGAAACAAAACCTTTAAAGCATTAAGACAGCCCTTTTATGTCCCTGCCAAAAGGATGTAGTTGATTCACAAGACACATTACGCTGCTGGCCTCAGGCTCCTGGTCGAATGGTGCTTTATCTGCCTGCCTCTGTCTCTTTGCCGTGTGAGAGTCGGTTCGGGGGAAGCTCACCCGCTGGCATGCGCATGCATGGTCAGTTTGGTTCACAGTGTCGTGGCGAGAGGCTACTCCATGCCGCTCCGCAGGATCTGGTTGGCCGCAATCAACATCACGCTTATAATAAAGGCCATGGCAAACGCGCAGATAAGGCTCTTCCGTACGCAGGTCTGTCTGTTCTGCTTCTGGGCGTGCACTGCGGGGAAGAGAAGGGAAAGATGAGAGCTTGGCCAAAGTAACGCTTCTGCTTTCCACCAGCATCAGCTGAGCTCAGAAATCCTCCTTTGCCTCTGATTATCACCTCGGCGTAACCCTCTAGTCTACACCTCAGAGATTCTCTGCCCTGGCCAAGTCTTACCTCTCCCTGCTGGGACATTTCCACCTCACCTTTCATTGCTTCCAACCCACCTTTCCCAGTAGAGCACCCTCTCATACTGCAGGAAGGCCTTACACTCTTGCCTTGGATTTTAAACCCTTTAAAAACCTTAGTTTCTCTGCGTATTTCTCTCAAGCTCTTTATGAAGTCCTCTGTAAAGTTCTTTAATCAGGAATCATAGAATCATAGGGTGGGAAGGGACCTCTAGAGATCATCTGGACCAACCCCCTGCCAGAGCAGGGTTCCCACAGGAACGCGTCCAGGCGGGGTTGGGATGTCTCCAGAGACGGAGACTCCCCCACCTCTCTGGGCAGCCTGTGCCAGGGCTCTGCCACCCTCACAGCAAAGAAGTTCCTCCTCGTGGTTAGGTGGAACGTCCTATGCTCAAGTTTGTGTCCNTTCTTGATGCCCCCCAGGATGCCATTGGCCTTCTTGGCCACCAGGGCACATCGCTGGCTCGTGGTCACCCTGTTGTCCCCCAGGACTCCCAGGTCTCTTTCCCCGGAGCTGCTCTCCAGCAGGTCACCCCCAACCTGTCCTGGTGCGGGGGGTTACTCCTCCCCAGGTGCAGCACCCTGCACTTGCCCTTGTTGAATTTCATAAGGTTCCTCTTTGCCCAGCTCTCCAGCCTGTCCAGGTCTCTCTGTATGCACAGCCTATTGGTCTTCTGTGAATCCCTTTTGACTCATCCAGGTCAACTGGAAATGAGCAGAGATTCAAGTCATGCTCCCCGACAACACTTAAAAACCCACTGTGAGAGTTCCCATGAGTATGCACAGTACGTCAGTCATTTTTCCAAACCGTCTTTAAGTTTTCTGTGCCTAAGCAAAATCAGACTTATTAAGAACCTTTTCGAATGAATGCTTGCAGAATAATTGTCAAAAGAGATAAGAGTAATTTGCGGCAGTTAAAACGCAGACAGAGTTGGGATTTATAGCATTTGACTTATTTTATTTAATTTAATTTTTTTTTTTAAGTTCATCAACGAGGATTCAAGCTGAGACTTGCTAAAGACAGTTCATGTCTCTGTCTTAGCCTCCCTACCTACGAATATCAGAACAATACGTGGTCCCTTCCAACCCAACACATTCTATGATTCTATGATTGGGGTACTGTGAAGATTAATCTGTTTGAAAAGGCTCTGAAGGTCCCTGAGATAGTCACAGAAAGCCAGAAGATCCTCACACACAGGATCGATAATTCCACCGTGCCACTATGGGCAGTGACACATGGCCTTGTTTTGGCCTGAGAAGGGACGTACCCATCACCTTTTTCTCCCGTATGGTCTTACTTGTGACGATGGGAGACCTTCACATGGTGGGCAACAAGCTCAGAATTACAATAAACCCAAAATGCGACCAGGAAAGGGCTCTGACTATCCGTATTTGGAAAAGTCCAAGAGGAGGTTTTTAGAATATATGGAAAAAACGTTTGTTCTGATCGTTGCACAGAGAGGTGGACGCTGCATTTTCATCCCCCCTCACCTCCCCATGGCCAGGATTTGGCAATGCCGGTGTCCTAATGCCAGCTCCCAGGCAGTCCCCGGGCAGCAGGCAGCGCCAAGGCACCGGGAGCCTTCCTTAGGCAGCACTTTGAGTCCCTCCGCCCGAGGCAGGGAACCACTGCACCATCAGCGCTCCAAGGGACTCGCTGTATTCTGTGCAGATAATGAAATCCCCCTTACGGCAGCTCTCCTAAATTACTTGCTTTTTGCTTGCACTGCTCCGCTCCTCCATTCCTTTGCTCGCTTTGATAATGCACGCAGGATCAAGACTGTGGTTCCTGGGTTTTGTGCACGATGCCCCGGCACTCTGAAAAGCTTGTTAAATCACAGCTTTAGCTACTTCTTTACTTATTTTTCTATTATTTCAGTACTTTGAAAACACTCCCGGCCAGCAGACCAAACAGTGACACAAGCCATCACAGCCAGCACTGCCCTTCAGTGCGGGGCTCCCGGGCTGGTGACGGTGACGGGGAGCAGCAGTCGAAGATGGGAAGACGGCCAACGCTTTTTGTGATGGCAACTCTCCTATTCAAAAGGAAAGAGTAAAGCACGTTCAGTGTTTCTTGCAGAAGTGTTCCTGAATTGAACAATTCCTTCAGTCTTCTGTTATACCATCAAGTAAAAATAGAGCTTTAAGGCAGCAGGATCCAGGCAAGTCATTGTTATTGTTCTTTATCGACTGAAAGTACACCAAATAGCCAGATAACCCAGCAAATAACTCCAGAAGAAAGGGGAAAAGTCAGTGTTGAAATGTAGAGGTGTTGCAGACCCAGAGAGACCCTCACGCTGTTGGCTGGGGCTCAGCAGGAATTACTCCAGCAAGACGGGAATTGCAGCCCCTCTGCCCCCTTGCAGTCCACAGGGAGACAAAGAAGCTGAAATTACTGACTTTCTTCATTGTGAACACAACTACGTCCTGCCCTGCGAATTGCCCTCTTAACTACGAAGACCCATTTGCCCTCCCTGCCCCCCACCCCACTAACTGGTGAGTTTTTGCCCTCGCTTGTCTCCTTCCTCTAAATCCATAGACCCTTTGAGCGTGGCAGCTGTGCTTTTTCCCGCTGGTTTCCATAGCTGGCATTGTCACAGGGCTGGATGCTCGATCCGGTTTGCATTTGGTCGCCAGAAGGAGTTTTTGATACCCATGGGACACGCTGGGGTTTGGGCCTGAGCTGTTTCCTTGAACACGGTCAGAGCCCGAAGTGCCTCTGGAGATATCCTGGCCCCTTTTTGAGGGGGAAGAGCAAGTCTCAGTCTCAAGGCTGTCCAATGTAAATGAGATCTCAAGAAGCAAAGGCCCATCGAAGCTGGGTCATCCTTCATCATCAACATGCAGAGAACGTGCTGATGAGGAGGACTCACCATGGCGTGAGCAGAGACAGAGCCACCGTTGCTATAATTTCTCCACCAGGACATGGGGTTAATGGGTTCAGCCCGTTTCAGGGTGCATCCGTCCAGTGGCTGCGGCTGCTGGGCTGGTGACGATGCCCACGGTGGGTTTGAGGTGGTCGGGGTAAGTGCTGAGAGCCCTCTCACCTGCAGGAAAAAGCTTGCCAACGTGAACAGCTGCAGTGTATTTACAGTGGCTTCTGTCATAACCCTGCTAAAGGTGAGGGATATTTGCTTTCTCTGGCTGGCTGGAGTTATTTTTGTTTTGAGGGGGTCAGTTTTTCATTCCCAAGCCCTTAGCTGAGGCGCGGATGCTCCTCGTGCTTGTCGGGGGGGAGCAAGGAGGGGAGCTGCGGCAGCCCCTGTACAACCAGTTAATTTGAGTGTCAGGGCTCAGGATGAAACGTCCGTGGCAGACAGCACGGGTCACCGTAACCAGCCACTCTTGTCTGCCGCGAGCTTAATGTCGTGAGTGTCTGGATGATGGGAACTGCCAGACAAATGACTTTTTGTACTATACATTTTTGGTAGTACAATGTTGCCACGAACAGTTGTCCTTTTCTTGCGTCTTTTCTCATAAAACATACACTCTCCTTGGCTCTCAGCTTTGTTCTCCTGCCCCGAAGCATTAATAAAAATTGAGAGGAAGGCAGAAGACATAACCGTGCCTCCCTTCTGGCTGTACTCTGTATCGGCAGGGCCGGTGTGGGCTGCTTGTGCTGAGGAGTTGGGCATTTTCATTGCTCCGCTCTTCATCAAGAATAAGGCAAACGAAACCCCCGAGAAATGCGTAGGAGGGAAAGTTGTAATGTAAGCCTAGACCTGCCGTCTTGCAAATGGCTCTCATGTTCAGAGTGAACGGAACAAAATCCTGGACTTGTCCCTGACCATAATTTGGATCTTGTATTTGGTTTTAAAGCATGTGGGTGGTTGTGTGTGTGTATATGAGTGTGGGAGAGAGAGATAAGGTATGTTGTCCGTGTTGATATAGCAAGTGTATTACAGAGCTGTGAAGACCTTGTTATGACAAGAAGCCAAGACGGCAAAATTGTGAGAATAACAGAAATCTGTACGTATTCGTACTGATGGTGATGTGTCCTGTGTAGCACCTGGTGGGGCTGAACCAGCTAACCCCAGGCGTGGAAAAGGGAGATGTCACTGTTCACGGGATGTAGAAGGGTTTTGGGGCTTCTCCTTGATGGCAAGAACATACCCAGCGGTGACAGTGAGTGGAGATCCCCCATGTCAGCAAAGTACTGCTGAAAGCATCTGCTACGTCTCTTCCCTTAGAAGCCATTCCCAGATCTCAGCGAAAACCACCAGGGCTCTTCTTGGCTTCATTCCTAACCACAATTAAAGGCACTTCAATGGGGTGGATGAAATGCACATTAAATATAGATGTGAGCCTCTAAGCTAGTCCCTTTAGGCTGCCGTCACAGTTGAAAGAAATAGGTGCTTTTTAAGGTGCAGTTCATCTCATCCCAAGGCAGCACCTAAAATAAGCTGGAGAAATTATACCCCAAAAGCATCTCCTTCACTCCGCTAAATACGAAATGCACAAAGGGTGACTTAACTCACATGAAGACACTCCTGTACAGCCCCATTTACAACTAGAGTGAGATGCTGTCCAACCTTCACGACAGCTCTCCCTCAGTGCCGTTAATCCCTGCCATGAGCCCCCACCATTTCTGCGTTTGAGCCCCGTAGGGATCTTAGTGTTTGGGAAATGGGAACACCAAGGGCACAAGTGGGTCATTCAGATAATGGCATGTCCAGGCTGGAGAGATGCAGGGACGCAACCTGCTCTCAGCCTGCCTTTCCTGGGAGAAATGCTCCCGTCAAAGCTGCCATGGACCAGAACCGTCCCTTTCTTCCGGGACCTGAAGGAAAAACTTTGCATCTTTGTTGACGGTGTTCAGTTGATCTTTATTCTCCGGTGGATTTGTGCGTGTGTGTGTGTATTTCTAACAACATCTAAAAAAGGGTCTGTTTTGCTTCTAGGTTCTGCCTAGCACCAGCAATGCCAACATCCCACGAGAAAAGCTGTTCTAGCTGTACTTTTGGAAGCTGGGACTTCCAAAATGAGATGCTGAGCATTTAGGTTTTCGGACCTTTTTTTTTTTTTTTTTNTGGGGTAGTTCACTCAAGTACCGAAGCTGAAAGAAGCCTGCATGCCTCTCGCCGCGGGGACAGCTGGCGCCTGTCTCCACCGAATTAGCAGGTCAGTGGGGACTAACAACTCCATTCATGTAAGTAAGCATCTCTGCTGCCTCCCTGCCGCTCTCCATTAGGAACAAAAAAAAGAACGTTGCGTGGCTTGACTCGAAGAGCGTTGCCGCTTGCCTCCCTCCTGCAGGCTTTTTAAAATTCAGCTGTGCTCTTCTACACCTTTTCTGCAGTATTGAGCAGAGGGTGAGTGTGCTGGATATAGCTTCTGAATCCCATTAATTAGCCAGGCTAAGAATTGCACTAATATTTTTATCCTTTGTTTTAAAGACTCTGGTCTGGTGCCCTTTCAGAGGCTATTTGTCCCCTCCGAGTATCAGGATTTCCCCCGAAACGGCCTGTATAAAGTGGCACTTCTGCGGGTGGGAAAGCACAGTGGCTGCCCCAGGGTGAGGTGCACAAACCCTGCGATCCTCTGCGGTTATCTCCCGGGACTCTTCTGCACTTGAGATGATCTGTATCTCTTTAGTTGTTCCAACCAGCAATGCCTGGGAGCAGAACAAGTTCCTCTGGTCGGGAAAATCCTTCTCCCAAAGCAGCTTAAAAAGCTTTCCCTAAATTAATGGCCCATCTTGGCAAAAGTGGAATGCTCTTGCCAGTGTTAGCTGCCTTCAAAGTGCAAAATCCACTGTAAAAGTTGAGGTTGTGCCGGATCCCAGTTGCTGATCACTTACGCAGTGGTCTTGTGGCACTGCTGAGAGGACGCTGTGTTAAACAGCAGCTGCCGAAGTGTTTCTCTTTCTCCAGCTACCTCTGAGGATCGCTTAGACCTCGGTCTTGCAGCCACTCTCGCAGGTGTGGAGATGAGCTCTCCTGTGGTGCACCTGTCCCGTGCTGTACCTGTGTGGCATATCGCCGCTCCACACCAGCGGTCCCGACAGCGCCGCGCAGGGGGTGTGCAGGGCAGCAGGGAGCAGATGCACCATCTCTGCTCACTGCTGGTGTTACACTGCAGAGAGAGGACCCTCCCCAGCTGTTCCCTGGAAGCCCAGAGCAGAAGAGTTTTTCTGCTTGTGGAAAGACAACAGAAGTCCAGAGGAGGCCCCGGCGATGCTGGGAGGGCTGGAGCCCCTCTGCTGGGAGGACAGGCTGAGAGAGCTGGGGGGCTTCAGCCTGGAGAAGGCTCCGGGGAGACCTTCCAGCCCCTTCCAGTCCCTAAAGGGGCTCCAGGAAAGNTGAAGCCTAACATAGCTTGCTAGAGCAGAACTCAGTGCCGATAAAGTCTTTCCATGAGAGACACATGGATATTTCTGCGGGGAAATTCATTCTGTCTTAGCCACTCACCTCAGCGTGGGCTGCACATCCCCCTGCCTGAATCCCACCAGAGAAAGGAGGGCCATAAGGCAAAGCACCCACTAGTTCATCCCCCTTCCTGAAAAAGGATCAGCTTTACTCAGACAACATGGAAGAAATCTAACGACAGCTCTTGGGCTCTCTACGTGTGTCATTGCTACTTACCCTAAGATAACTCCATGCTAACTCCGCGCATCCTTGCCCATTGCCTGTCACGGATCAGAATGAGTTTTACAGATGAAGCAGAAAGAGAACAATTGTACAGAAACATAGAAAATTTCTCTCTCACCTTCAAATTCTGTTTGGCAGTTGCCAGAGTTTTCATTTAAACTCTCCTCTTCATTGATAATGATGTTCTCGATGTCCTTCATCGTTAGATGGTCCCGGAAGGCGTGGTACAGGATGTGTTTCAGCTCTTCCAGTGTTATCCTCTGCATGTCGAACTGTGGGAAGAGAAGCGAGTTAGGCTCAGCCACCGACAACAAGCTCGGTGCTTGGAGGAAGAGAGGCATGTGGGTATGATGCCGCTGGCTTTTTTTTTCAACCTCATTTCAACACCTCAATATAACTTTGCAAATTTTGCTCTTTTGGGTTCATTTAACATTAACAGTGTGAACGTTGCGAATGGATGTTGCTAGAGCTCTCGCCAGCTTACTTAATGCCAGTAGAACAGCAGAGGAACACAGCTCTGTGCCAGGGATGGTCTTCCAGTCTGGAGATGCAGTAATCTGGTATCAGTCCTGGCCAGCCCAACAGAGGTAAAACCCTGAGAGACTCCCCTGGTAGCTCTTACACCTTGCCATGAGCCACAGCCTTGAACGTGCCCCTTTTTTCCTTCTAACTCTCCATTTGTGCCTGCGTGGCGAGCACAAGCAGAGAACGTTTCCATCTTAGCTCATTTCTGCTGTCAATCCAGTAGGTGAATGCTGTTCTTACACGCACCAGGTATTAAAACTAGATGATTCCTGCAGAATATGTAGAAGCGAACATTTCGCAGCACAGGAACTTTGCACGTGTGTAAGGTTGGTGGTATTAGTATCTGCTAATGGTACAGAAGAGAGAGCATTCACTCTGACTTGCAGTGCCAGGCGAGGAGAGCAGTCTCTCTGAGCCATGGGTGCAGTCCATAAAGAAGGAAGAAAACACTCCAAGTCACCCCCTGTGCTGCAGATGATCATCATCTGAACAGCACCTCGAAATCACTGTGGCTTTATAGCCCAAAACATGGGCTTGCCTACAGCCAACAGTGAGCACCAGGACTTGTCCACCCTCTTCTAAACCGCCCACCTTCGAGTGGTGTCGAGGGACATGGGTTAGTGGTAACTTGGCAGCCGTAGGTCCATGGTTGGACTTGATGATCTCTTCCAACCAAACGATTCTATGATTCTATAAACTTGTGCCTGTTTCTGCAATTGGGAGAGGGCTGATAGCGTGTGATCAGACTGCAGAGCCGGCATTTCGGAAACGGTACAGCAAGAAATTCCCCCTCCTTTCCCCCCAGCCTGATAAGGCCAGGACAAGCCTTATCAGTTCTGAGCTGCTCGGTGCGTTATCTGAGGTCGTCTTCCCTGAGCACTGCTGCACACCTCACCGCACAAAGTCATTAATCCTCAAAGTGGTTAACTAGGAAAAATAAGTGCACTTTGATTAAGTCTGGACCCTGAAATATTTATGCCTATCTGTGTGTGTATAGGCAGATTTGCACACATACATATGCATTTACCCAGCTATCCTTAGAAACACTGATTTCTACAATTCTATTTGTTTTGGTTTGCTCCTGCAACAATCAAAAACCTGGTGCGGAAAATGTGCAGAAAAGTGGACAGAAGGGGCAAGAGCCGAAGTTCCCGGCTTTGCCCCAGATGAGTTCTCTGAAAAGCAAGTCTGGTGGCTTTGGTGGTTTTGCTGCTGTCCTTGTTCCTCAGGGATTCGGCGTTCACGCCGCCCAGCTAAAAATAGAGACCGCACAATTGTCACCAGTGGCTCCTTGTTGCACAGCTCGAAGCTGGGTTGCAAATCCCCTGGGTATTTAGGCACAAATTTCCAGCCTGCTTTGTTGTGCGCGAGGAAATCTCGCCACCCGTATTCTGCTTCCTTTAATGTTAAAAGAGCAAGTAAAATCGAGCAGCTGCGTACTTCACAACCAGCACAATTACGAAAAGCGTTTCTCTTGGCAACTAGAGGTGCGGAAACGGGGGTTAATTCATACGGCTGCCTTACCGCGGTGTGGGGAGGTGTTGTTAGTGGAGGTTTGCAGAGTGCCTTGAGGCTGCCCAGGGTTTTCAGCCCCCCCGGTCGGCTTCCTGCAGCGCTGATTGCACACCAGCGCCGTGGAGGTAAAATGATTTCTCACCTACCACCCGATGCTGCATTGCTTTGGGGTCTTTGTCTGGGGGAAACTCGAATCTGAACTCGAGCCCCGGCATCTTCCTGAGTCCACCCATACGCCAAACCCATAATTTCATCCCAGTGGTCACTTCATACCGACAGGAGCAGCCTGTCTGCATGTGGTTACCCCATCCCAACTCATCAGGGTGTCATGTTCAACCTGTGTTGGAGTTTTCTTCCTGTTCTTGGCTCAGGGACAGTTCTCTGAGGCCAATACAAACTTTTTAGTTGTAGTTTATGGGTTTGTTTTCTCCCTCTTCATGGAACAGTCTTCCTAGAAGCTGTCCAAAAGCTGTGCTCACCCATTGTCAGATGGATGCTCACCCCTGTCAGGGCTTCACAGCCCGGAGCGGTGTCTCTCAGACCTGCTCTTTGCTTGCATCCTTGTTTGAGGGTACCTGCAGGGATGTGTGAGCCTCCTTACTGGATGTGTTCACAGACTTTGCATGGGTAGGGTAGCTGAGGACAAGGGACCTCCGATATGGTGCATGCATCCTGTCCTTGTGGAGAGTAAAAGACAATTGACTGCTTCAGGATCTGTCTCACCATGTCCCAGGATGAGTGTGCTGGAGGAACAACATCTACAGATCAGTCCCCGGCTCCTTCATGTCTGCCTCCAGAGCTACTGGTGTGAAAACTCACCTCGGGACACACCATTGCTACTTTGACATATGCCAGTCCTTTCCTCTCGCTCTTACAAGTCTTTTGTGGTCTCCCTCTATACCAGCATTGCCACTAACAAGCTTTTCCAGAGTCTACTGCGATGCTACGCATTGGTTTGCTGGAAGCTACCTGGATTACAAACACAGCCATGGTTATTGTCTAATCTTAACAACGTGGAAACAGGAATGACTTGTGGGTTTCTGGGTCTTCCCATACCAGTTAATCTGTCTACTGGGAAATAATTGTTCTCTTGACAAATGTGCATCTGTTGCTGCATCTCCAGCTCTTGCTTTTAAGCTTTATGCTAATATAGGGAGAAATTATTTTTGTTATTGTTCCACTGTCATTCTGCGTTTCAGGGAGAGGAACCATCTCAGATGGGGTTCAAAATCACCCCTGTTGGCTCATGTACTGAATGTTTGACCTGTTGGCCAGCATATGGCCATTGGTCCTGCTTTGCTCTACGCTCTGGTACTTGCCTGCGGGAGGCATGTCCTCTGTTAGACACGTATCACCGCAGGAGCTTGTCCAGAATGGGCTCAAGCTCGGTGCAGCCAGAGACAAGACTTTGCCAAGGCTTGGGCTCCCAGGTAATTTCTTCCTATTATCATTGCTCTCCAATCTGGCATTTCCCTGATTCACTTTTCAATTACTCTGGCTTTTTAGTGTTGTAATGACAGTAACCAGGGAGCAACTCTTAACTTTTATTGGCTCCACTGAGAGGAAAACTGGGACTGTTGCAAGCTGAAAACTTTCTATAGGATTTATAATTAGAAGAAATCAATGAAGCTGCTTCTGAACCAGTGCTCTTGGAATACACTGTAAGCAGTGATATAGAAACTGTGCCTAATGCTACGCTCAAACGCGCCAAGCGATGCAGTGAGTGCCCCGAATGAAAGCCTGTACTTCTACAAGTATGTTTGGCTTCTGTGGAGAGCACCAAGAATTGTCCACTGCAGCTCCTGATGGACCTCAGTAACTGTCCCCACCAGAAACATCTCCTGAAGTTGGACGATGCTGTCCCAGGAGACATCTGGACATGATCCAATCCAGCCTGTAGCTCCCTGACTTCTCCTTGATTTAAATTTCCTGCTGGGAATGAAAGCAGAGCCCCTACCAGTTCCTTCAGTCTCCTAGCCCCAGTTTCCAAAGTGTGCAGCTGACTGACAGCTGCCATGCCTGCAGAGCACTGGTTTCACTCCTGGCACCTTCTTCAGCTACTTCCGTGTCCTACCTGGGACGTTCTCCTTCTGCTCTGTGCAGGGACATGACCCTGGGTGAGGAGCTTGCTTCTTCGAAGAGTTCAATGTTGAAATATTACTTATGATAATTTCCTTTCATATCAGCTCTGCTTTTAAAAAAGGAGTGGGAGGCTCCAATCTTCAATCCTACGTTGGCCTCTCTGCCGTGCAGACGGGGTGATGCCGGGCTGGGACCCTGCAGCAACGTGAGGGGGCCACTCTGGTGACCTGCAAGATCTTTTGAAGCCACGTCAATAAAAATCTTCTTCTCAACAAGAGGCACGACTGGCTCCTCTGGCAGTGATGGTTTTAGCTAGGAGAGCACTTGAATACTTTTTTTTCCTGAGCCTATGGGGCACAGGTTTCTCATGTAAGCCATCTAAAAAGGTCATCTTGATCTGTCGAGAGCTCCAAGTGAGCTGCTGAGACAGCACCAGGGGAGCAGGCTTTTGCGTGGTGCTTTTGAAAATCAGATCTGCAAACCCAAAAAGCTTCATCGAATCATAGAATCGTTTAGGTTGGAAAAGGCCCTCGAGTCCAAGCATTGACCTAATACTGCCAATTCCACCACTAAACCACCTCCCTAAGCGCCACATCTACGTTTCATTGATTTCTTGTTTGGGGCAGCCCTTGATAATCTCTGAATCTCTGAGATAACGCCTTGCTTTTGCTCTCGGCGTGTCAGGCCGTGAATACCTGCAAGGCAAACGCAAACTGGCTCTGCCCTCTCTCGCCGCCGATCGCCACAACGGGGGGACGTGGCCCCAAAAACGCTCAGCCTGTGGGCAGAGCAGCTGGGCTGCGTGCCGCGCCAACCGCAGCCGCGTCGTTTCGGGGCGGCTCTGAACACAGCAGCTCTGTGAGCTCTCGCAGCTGACTGTGCAGCTGCTCCCCCAGCCAGACGGGCTTTCGTCTCATAAACCACCGATCTGGGACTTTGCTAGAGGGCCAACATTTCGTGTTGGCCATGTATTAAAGCACACAGCCCCAGTGCGCTCCACGCAGAACCTAATGTATTCCCCATCTCTGCCTGGGGGCTGGCTGGATGGCCATGTTGTATCGACTGTACCTCCCAGATAAGCTCAGCCCCGGATATTTTACAAGGAGAGGAAAACGGCGTACGCTGGAGGAGCCAGGAGCCTGGAGGGGCAGGGGGACCACGCACAAAGGGAGCGAGCCCCCAGGAGTGGAGCTGCGTTTGCAGATGGGATGTGCCGTGCCGTGAAGGATGAAGGACTCGCTACTCCTGCCCAGGAGGCAGCGCGTGCCCGTTCGCTCCGCACCACTGTGGCAGGCCCCCACTGTAAAAGCTCTTATATACATTTTTTATATATATATATAAAAAAGTATTGTCTTATTATATATATAAAATAAAGTGTAAAGCATAAAATTTGCATGTGTTGTGTATATATATAAAAATATGTAGGAATATAGGAAATATTTTCTAAATGTCCAGACATACACCCCCTCCAAATCTGAAGCTCTCTCATTGTATATTTCTCTATCAAAGAAAATGTGCCACTAATGGCAGAACATTTGCCAGCCCTAGACCTGGAGCAACTCTCACGGCCCCCCCGGGACAGAGGGACAAAGCCATTTCGCAGCCTGTAACACGCTACCGGTATGAAAGCAGCAATGATTTCTTTCTGCGTCCCCCCCCCACCAAACCATGACTACCATTACAGCAAAACTGATTTCCTCTCCCCGCCCCCCCGCCTTGCTGGCCCACACATCCACTGCAGGAGGGGTGGGAGTCCGCAGCACCGGCAGTGAAAGCGCAGGAGCTATATTTTGCTCTGCTCCGAACGCACGTCCCTCTTGAGGCTGGCCGTATGTGCTATAAGCAGGGTCTCTTTTATTTTTCCCCATCACCGCTTCTTTTCATCTTTCCACCGCTCGCTCCATCCCAGCGCACTTGCCTTTACAGCCCAGGGTGAAGCCTGCGGAGGTCCCTCGGGTCGGCTCTGCGGGCTGCGGCAGGGGCCCGGGGATGTTCCCAGCTGCGCACAAGCTCCTTCTCTACCTGGGGACCATGCCGTGGGGGGCACGCATCCCCCTGCTGACAGCAGCCTGGTCCCCGCTCGCTGCCCTTCCACGGGGGGCAGGAGGGAGAAGTTGGAGCAGGACGAGAGAGAGCATGTGCTTCTCCCTGCACCCAGTGCAATACTCTCCCCCCGCCACCTCCTCCCAGTTTAGCCGTGTCCCTCTGCTGCTGGGAAAAAGCCCTGAGGAGTGGGCTGAAGTACCATAATCCTCAGCAAAGACAGAGGGAGCCACCTGCCCCCCACCCCCCCCAGCCCCATGCTATCAGCTCCCCTGTAGGGAACATCATCTGGGGTAAGAGAAGCGAACAAATGTCCTCACCCTATACTGGGGTGGTTGTGGGAGCGGAGCAAACAGCGCTTTTCCCTTGCGACGCCTGTTGCAGGGTAGTCAGAGCGCGCTGTCACCCTGCCGAGACGAGCTCGAAGCCCTGGGTGTCCTCTGCTGAATGGCCACCATGCAGGGCTGTGTCAGCCTCCCAGCACACAGGTGGAGAAGGGGCTTTTTGCAGGACAGCAGATACAAATCAGCCTTGGCAGCTCCCAGCTGCTTCCAACAATCCTCACTAGCCCATAAGAGGGAGCAGAGCTCCATCCATTGATGGATCATCTCCTCCTCAGGGGAGATGATGCCGCACAGCTCTGCTGCTGTGGAAAGACATGGTGCCACCCTGCCAGGGGCTGGAGCCCAGGACTGAGCGCCCTGTTTGCCCCGGGGGCCAGCAGCCAGCACTCCCCCAGGGCGTTCCTGCATCCCCGTCACTCACGGGGAGCACGAGGCTGCGCCTGCCCCCATCCTTACACACGCGTTCCCAGCACCAGCAGCATGCAGGATCATAGAGCCCAGCAGGAACCAGTGCCCCCGTGGAAATAAACTTAAAGAGTCTTAGCCAGGTGGTGGCTGGGGCTCTGTGACACCGTGAGTGCCAAGTCTGCTCGCTCCAGCTGTCTCTGGGTCGCTGGGATGTGCCCCAAGCCACCTCGCCCTGCAGCCACCCAACATCCATCCGCTTGTGACAGCTTTTCCACCCCACCTTGGCTTTGGGGTGGCCGTCACCCTGGTACCAGAGCCTTCGGGAACAGCCAGCTTCCCCGGCTCCACACCGGAGCACCTGGCCTGCTGGGGAGCGGGAAGGGGTAACCAGCTCATTTCCATAGTAACAGGCTCGTTACTGCGCTGGCTAACGGGAGATTGCTTCATTCTTCCCGGCAGCTTTGTCAGCAGGGAATCGTACACACATTGATAAATTAAGATCAGATTTAAGTGCGTATTCACGGCACCCTTCACCCCGAGGGCCTGGCCTAAGTTTGCCCTATGAAATGACGTGGCATTCATAACTAACCTGGCCCACGGGTACCCCCCTGGGTGTCCCTCCAGCCACCCCCCAGCCCACGCAGGACCATTGAGAGCGCTGCTGGGATGCCCACAGCTCTGCAAGAGGCACCAACGTCTATAGATTACAAACTATTCTGGGTACGGGTCAGAACAACCCCCTTTAGCAGCTTGTCTGGGCGGCACAAGACCATGCCAAAGAGCCGTGGTCTGTGCACAAGGGTGTACGAGTGTGTGAGCTCTCCCCCGCGTGTCTGCCAGCCTGAAACCCGGGGCAGGAAAGTCCCGCACGGATCTCGGCAGCGCTGGGGAAAAGCCTGACCGACGCTGGGAACTCCTCGGGAGCCAGGGAGCAGGACAAGGGGGTCAGGGTGGCCCAGGCTGGTGCTCAGTGGAGGAAACCTGTCTGAGTGTGCAGACAAGGAGGAGAAAGAATGAATAGAAATGAAAGACAGAAGGGATGCTCTGAGAGCACAAATGTCCACCAACTCCTCGTTAACCTCCTGGAAATGTTTTGGAGGCAGTCCTGAGCCTGCCACGTACCAGAGGGAAGTAGCCATCCACCTTGAGGAGGCCACAAAGCTTTGACAGCTTGGCATTTTCCCATGCGGATAATNGAAAAAAATCACCTTTAGCCTGCGCGGAGCTGCGGGCTCAGAGCCATCTAGTGCCCTGGCGTACACAGCCCCTTCCCGGGGCGCTTACACCCGAACCACTGCAGTAAAGGCAACAAACAATACTGAAAATCATTTGCAAGGCAAAATTCCTGCAAAGCTGCACAGCTGGCAGCTCATACCCAGCCTGAGTGCCCTGCTGTCCTCTCCTGCTCTGGCTGGAAGCATGCCTCCCCTTTGTCCCAGCAGTCAGGATGCTCCAAATACCATTTTT
Source organism: Rynchops niger (assembly GCA_013400035.1). Lineage (NCBI taxonomy): Eukaryota > Metazoa > Chordata > Aves > Charadriiformes > Laridae > Rynchops > Rynchops niger. The sequence continues at coordinate 622,737 of VXBH01009934.1, forward strand.
CTAAATACTGGTGCTGCTACTTCTTTCTTTATTACTCCCTCACCCCCATCGCTACGTGTTTGTCATTCAGAGAGAGGAAGGCAAAGCTTTTTTTGCCCTTGTCTCCCTGGCAAGGATGACTATCTGCTGCTTTCCTCATGTGCTGTTCTGCTCCCCGCACCCCCCCAGCCCCCGTCTGATGATAGCTGCTGCCCGTGGCTCGGACATCCACACCACCACATGCTACTTTAGCTCTCAGAGTTACTTAGCGAAACAACATTTGACGAGCTAAACTCTACGGTTGTCCCAGCTCACACGCAAATGCTTGCCAGGGCATCCCTACGGAGGAGGGGCTGGAGGAGGGATGGGCACCCCCGAAGAGTCCTACGTGCTCAGCGCTCACCACGTTTCCTCGAACAGACCCTCACCAGTGCCCCAGAGATGGTATTGGCTTTGCTCGTCACGTCCCCACCTGTACCTGCTGTGGGTTTAGAGCATCCCTTAAACCTTCTGGCTACATGACACACGATTCCTGCGGCAGGAGCTGGTGCACCCACCACATGTCTAAAATGAACCTGTGAAGCCGCTGTCACAGAATCACAGGGCTTGGAAGGGCCCTCTGGAGATCCCCCAGTCCAACCCCTGCCAGAGCAAGGTCACCCAGAGCAGGTCCCACAGGAACGCGTCCAGGCGGGGTTGGGATGTCTCCAGAGACGGAGACTCCCCCACCTCTCTGGGCAGCCTGTGCCAGGGCTCTGCCACCCTCACAGCAAAGAAGTTCCTCCTCATGGTTAGGTGGAACGTCCTATGCTCAAGTTTGTGCCCGTTACCCCTTGTCCTGTCCCCGGGCACCACTGAGAAGAGCCTGGCCCCATCCTCCTGACACCCACCCTTTCAGTATTTATAAGCGTTGATAAGGTCCCCCCTCAGCCGTCTTTTTTCCAGACTGAAGAGACCCAAATCCCTCAGCCTTTCTTCATAAGAGAGATGTTCCAGTCCCCTCAGCATCTTGGTAGCCCTTTGCTGTCCCCTCCCCAGCAGTTCCCTGTCCCTGTTGACCCGGGGAGCCCAGAACTGGACCCAGTGCTCCAGCTGCGGCCTCCCCAGGGCAGAGCAGAGGGGGAGGATGAACTCCCTCCTCCTGCTGGCCACGCTCTTCTTGATGCCACCCAGGATGCCATTGGCCTTCTTGGCCACCAGGGCACATTGCTGGCTCATGGTCACCCTGTTGTCCCCCAGGACTCCCAGGTCTCTTTCCCCGGAGCTGCTCCCCAGCAGGTCACCCTCAACCTGTCCTGGTGCGGGGGGCTATCCCTCCCCAGGTGCAGCACCCTACATAAAACAGACTGCTTCACAAAACAGACTGAATTCGACCCACCACTCTTCTCTCCATTTTTCACGCACGGCCGCAGGCAGCATCGCCGCCCGGAGATGCGATCTTTCAGCTGATTCTGAATTAGATCAGGCAGCAGAAACCCGAACAACGTAAATGAAGTGGCCGAGCAGCCCTGCTGCCGAACGGCTCCTGAAAGCCTTTAGCCAAAGGAAACCTATTTTTTACTTTACAGTTACAGATGTTTTTAGGATGCCGGGAGGAGTGGATTAGAAGGTGAGACATGTTCCTGAAATGCGTGAAGGACACTAATAATTAATAAAAGCTTTACCATGGAGACCAAGAACTTGAGGGAAACTTGAGGCATCCTTGACACTGCAGATGATGGTTAGCAAAAAATAATAATAACAAGGCAGCAAACCGACCTTCTAATACTGCTGTCTAGCACCAGACAAAGTGAAGGCAGATGGAGAGCAGCTTCTCGGGCTGCTCTATTTACCCAAACTACATTTGTCTTTTAGGTTGATCTCTTTGTTTCGTAGCTCACGATAATCAGCTGGCACCAAACGCAAGTGCGGGCTGCGATGCTCCGTGCTGCAGAAAAATGGTGCTGGGTTTGCTCCGCGGTGAGGGTCGACAAACATAACGAGGAAGCAACCGGACAAAATGGCTGTGAAATGCAGCAGCAGTCGTGGGGGGGGGGAACACAGCCTGCGCACCCCCAGCTCCACGGCAGCCTGTGTTACTGGTGAGCGGGCAAGGTGGAGAGAGCAGAGCGGGTCTTTTATCCCGATTAGTGGCGCTACACTGTCCCAAAGAGAACCCGACTCGTAGGAACTCATGAGTCGGTAGGAACCCGACTCGTGGTCCCTCCAGTACGAGCTTGGCTGGCACAAACCTCATCGTTTCTGCTGTTCCTGACGTGCTCGCATCCTTAGGGATGCACCCACATCCTTAGGGATGCACCCACATCGTTAGGGATGCAGGCCAGGGTTCCCCATCAGCACCCAGATCCCTAGGAGCCTTTCAAAAGCTACGCTGCAGCATTTGCTCTGGGTGGGCCCCCAGAGACACCCCCTAACCCAGCCGGGCTGCCCTATGAAGCCAAAACGGTGTCGCTGAGAAGACGAACAGCACTGCCAGCCTGGCCCTGGAAGCAAAGGAGCATCACCATTATTTGGTCTTTTAATATTCCTTCTGCCGACGACTTGTAACACCTACCACGTTTTTGGGCAGCAGCAGAGACAGGGAGCAGCAGGACCCTGCGCGGGTGCAGCCATGCCCTCCTTCCCCTTCCCTGCCCGGGCCACGGCGAGGTGTCTGGGCGGGAATACCGGACTTCGGCTCACCAGCCAGACTGTTTCTTGCACCGTCAGCACTGGGCAGGCAACTGTGCTGGGGAAATGGGGTGTCTTCTGGGCTGGGGAAGCGGAGGTGTGAACGCTGCGCAACCCACGCTGCCAACGAAGCTGCCAGGAGCAGCAGAGATCACTCGTGCACAGGTGCTGACACGGACGCACACGCAACTTTTGCTTTTCTGTCCTCACCTAACCCCTGGGTGCAGGCTGCGGAGGGACAGGGTGCTTCCTTGTAGACGTCCCTCAGCTCTCAGAACTCTCCTTGCTGCATTTGTGGCTCTGGAGAGGAGGGAGAGGAGTCAGGATGCTGGAGGTGGAGAAGCCAGACCAGGGAAACGTGTGCTGGGGACGGTGCCCCGCTCTCTCCTGTCTTTGGTAATATTTATTCAAGGCTCAAATGCCCACCTTCAGTGACAAACACAAGAAAACATATGACAGGAATAGAACTGAAACAGGCCTCTTCTGGGGTTGAAATGGGATTATTTATACCAGGTTAGATTAGATATTAGAAAGAATTACTTTACTGCAAGAGTGGTCAGGCAGTGGACCAGCCTGCCCAGGGAGGGGGTTGAGTCCCCATCCCTAGAGGTGTTTAAGAAACGTCTGGATGTGGCACTTCAGGGCATGCTCTTGTGGCAGAGACTGTAGGTTGTTTGGTTGTGGGGTTTTTTTGTTTTGTTGTTGTTTTTTATTTTTCTGAAATGTGTCTGGTTGGACTCAATGATCGCAAAGATCCTTTCCAACCATGAAGATCCTATGATTCTGTGACTATATTCATCGCCCTCTTAAGTCTATAACATGTCCTGTGAAGAATCCCCCTGAAGAGAAATGAACAGCTTGCACAGTGCACAGGAGAGAGAGAGAAAAAAAATATCTTAGTCCAACACTGAACCACTGGCTGAAGGCCAGCAGCACGCAACAAAACAGCTCAGAAGAGGGCAACTTTATCCTCAACAGGCCACAGGATAAATGCGCGAGACGGTGATTCGGCGGGTGGATGGGGCAGGACGGGCAGTGCTGGCACGGTGCTCACGCACGGCTCGGGGCTCGGCAAGGGCTCGGTGCCTGGCACCTCTCGGCACCCATCACAGGCGTTACGGAGGCACCGATGTCTACATCACTGCCAAAAACTGACATGAAGCTCAGGGGCATGTGTGGCTTTATCATGACGGAGCTGGTGAGGGGTCTGGAGCACGAGTGCTGTGAGGAGCGGCTGAGGGAGCTGGGGGTGTTCAGCCTGGAGCAGAGGGGGCTGAGGGGAGACCTTCTCGCTCTCTACAGCTCCCTGAAAGGAGGGGGTAGCCAGGGGGGGTCGGGCTCTTCTCCCAAGGAACAGGCGATGGGACGAGAGGAAATGGCCTCAAGTTGCGCCAGGGGAGGTTTAGGATGGATATTAGGAAAAATTTCTCCACCGAAAGGGTTATCCAGCATTGGAAGGGGCTGCCCGGGGAAGGTGTGGAATTGCCATCCCTGAAGGTATCTAAAAGCCGGGCAGACGCGGTGCTGAGGGATGTGGGTTAGTGGTTTTGGCAGTGTGAGGTTGATGGTTGGACTTGATGATCTTAAAGATCCCTTCCACAGGTCCCTCCCAACCAGATTCTATGAACCTCTGATTCTGTGACTAACTGCTGGAGCTACAATTGCATTTAGACTAAGCATTTCTTGTAGGGTACCTATGGCAAAATATAGGACCCTGTCTGGGAATATAATGGTACATTTGGGGACCTCTCTTCCCTTGGTGCATAATGAAACCAGAGCAGGGGGGATTCTTTCCCACCCTGCAGTGCCCTTTCCCTGCACGACTTGGGCCAAAATGACAATGTCTGCAAAAGCCATGGGATACGAGAAGAGGCAGGAGGGAAAGAAAAAGTCAAACGTAGTCAGTAAAAACATCTAATTGTGGTACCAAAACCTTGGGCTTTCATTTTGACCTCTATTAATTCACACTGGGTTTTTTGTTATCTTATAGCCTGCATTTAGAAAGTGAAAGTTGTCGTGACCTCAGGACTTGGACCTTCTCATTTGGAAGACATGTAGTATTAAAAAGCAATTTTATTTTTTTTTTTTCACTGTGAGAAATTCACACAAGGCATGAGAAATTCATCTGTGCGGGTAAAAGTTACAATTTGTCAAACTGGCACTTTCTAAGGAGAAGTAAAAATAAAAAATTTAAAATGCCAGGAGCCATCGACATTATTAATAGGGCCGAGGAGCTGACAGGCAGACTGGGCACAGCAGAAGATGGAACTGCCCGTACCAGTCTGCCCAGTGGGCACTGCCCAGAGACCTGGGGGCCCCCAGCAGCCGCCCAGTCAAGGCACTTGAAGGACCTGTTTTTCGCTATTTTTATGACCTCTCCCACAACTTGTGGAAGCTGGAGTTCTTCCAAAGTCCATCACATCTGCCCTCCAAAGCCCGTGGCTGGCATTATCACACATTAGCTGAGAGCATCGGTGAGGATGAAGCTTCCCCCTTGGCTTGTGGCTGCCATGGATCTCTCCTGACAAGTCTAAAGCCCTGAAGAAAGTCAGTGAACATCTAATTCAGTGAGAGACAGAAACACATAGCAAACCCCCCTCCACTTTTGCACTTCGGTTTAGTAATTCAAGAGCAGAGCACATGAAAAATCGGTGTTTGCACACCAAGGCTCAGAAGATATGAAGAAAGGGCGTAAGTGATTTTAATACTTTCTGATTTGTTTCTCTCTGTCACTTGGCGCTAGGATGCGGATCTGTCTTTTATTTTATTTGCATTGTGTAATTATTTTTATATAACATTTTGCTCCCCACACGATGTCCATTGTTTGAAAACAAGATTAATTCAACCGAGAACTGCGAGGTAGAAAGTTCAATTAAAGCCTGGAGTAACTGCGAAGTTACTCTGTTGCTAGGAGTACGTGATTTTTTTCCTTGCCATGGTAAAAACAAGGCGATCAATTCTGAAGTCCCCTCCAGCGATTCACTTGGCATTTGCTAGCTCCTGCCAGCCACCGATACGCCAGAGTAGAGAAGGAAGAAAATACAAATCAGCCGTCAGTGCAAAAACATAAAATTCGGGAAAGTCATTTCAAGGCATGACTCAGAGCAGCGGGTCTCTGCGACAAGGAGGGAGGCACAGAGCGCTCGCACCTCGAAACTGGGAAAAAGCAGCGTCTTTGCCGGTACCTGCTGCCAGGCTGCAGAGGAGCTGGGGAGGCTGCGGGAAGAGCAGAGGTGTACAGCACAGCTCGGGGCTCCGCGACCACGGAACACAGCCTGGCCCCGGAGGACGCACACCGGTGTGTAGGGGAAATGGAGTAAGAGCAGCACATCTGGTGACAAACACAGGGTTGGGACAAGAAAGGGTGATGCCTTTTGGTGAGGGCTTGACGAGCTCCGCATCAGGCGCCCTGCTTGTTCGGAGCCCGCTGGCAACGCGATGGAAACCCTCGCAAGGACCCACCTCTTCGTCTCACGAGCTCTACGCCAGGTCCCTGGGACGGGTCTTTGCTCAGGTGGTACAGGGGCTGCGTTCCTCAACGCAGAGGACACACGGGCTGTACCGGTTTGCCATGTATTCCTTCATTAGCTTGTTTGAACAGCTTAATCGTTAGATTTTTCTATATGATATCACAATCCATAAACGCTTTTGGATGCTTCAGGGTATCTTTTATGGCAGACCCCACTCTGAGCCTCTCAGCAGACAGTGAAACAAAGGGGAGGGTCGGAGGGCAAACGACTTTCTCAAAAACCTGGGCTTGCTCCAGTCTCTGTGAACCCTCTGGGGTACTTGCTTTGTGTCTGCATCGTGGTGTATGGCAGCGTAAAGTGAAAACGGGCCTCGGTGATGTCTCCCCAGCACCAGCAGCAAACGCTGATGGGGATTCAGGGAGTTCAGGAGGTTCAGCCAAATCCCAGCCCTGAGCTCCCCATCTCGTAAGGCACAGTCACGGCACAGTCACAGAACCACAGAGAAGGGACCTTTAAGATCATTGAGTCCAATCATCAACCCAACGCCACCAAAACCACCACTAACCCGTGTCCCTCAGCACCGCATCTACCCGGCTTCTAAACATCTCCAGGGATGGTGATTCCACCCCTTCCCTGGGCAGCCCCTTCCAGTGCTTGATAACCCTTTCGGTGGAGAAATTTTTCTTCATATTCAGTCTAAACCTCCCCTGGTGTAACTTGAGGCTGTTTCCTCTCATCCCATCGCCTGTTCCTTGGGAGAAGAGCCTGACCCCCCCTGGCTACCCCCTCCTTTCAGGGAGCTGTAGAGGGCGTCACGGGAGAAAGGTCTGACCTAGGTCTGTGAGATCAGGCTGCTAATTGTACTTAAGTTATGCATGAATTAGAGAAACATTTAGCTCAGCGACGCTTAAGGACTCTTCTCACACTAAAATAAACTGTCACATGGTAGCTCAGCTCCCCGATCCTGCTAACGGCGCTTTGTTGGAGCTGCGCCCGATGCACCCTGGGACTCGGCAAGCCCAGGGACAGGGTCTGGGTGGCAAATCATGGCTGTGCTTCCAATCAAAGCCCAACATGAGTTTGGCGGTCAGCAGACCCCAAGCCCTACACCTGAAAGTCCTTGTCAGCAGCTGTCCCTGATGGGCTACTCTTCCAACGCTTGCCCGGGCACAGGGGAACAAGGTTGTTCAAGAAGATCGTGAAGATTTGCTGCTGCATTTAAGTTCATCCTCACAAGCAGCCCGGGAACACGGCCTGTGATGGGATGCAGCCCTGGTGTGTATGTGGGTCTGCGGGGGTAAAGCAGGACCTCACGCTCCCGATGACATGCAGCTCTAGCTCTGATATCTTGTGCTAAACCTTTTTTTTTTTCCTATGTGCAGTGAAACAAGGCAGTTTTCCCAAGCGCTCGCTCTCCCTCTCGAGCCACAGCGTGAAGCTGACTTTTATCAGCGGTGAGAAATGCACGACAATCAAAAAGCAGCCGATAATTTTGATGATACGGCGCAAGGAAAACACAATCCTGTTCCACCGTGTTGACAGTTACGCAGAAATACGTGGACAATTTGTTTTCATTCAAGGCTATCTCTGACAGGATTAGGCGACTCACTAAAACGGGATGTTTCCCACCTAGCAAAGGTGACATCAAGTTTTAGTAGGTATACCATAAACAACCTAAAACACGGCGATCCACAAAAAAGACGCAGAGACAAAAAAAAAACAAAAAAAAAAAACCAAAAAAAAACCCAGCCAGAAAAGCATTGGGGTTGTGTACCGCACCAAAGGGCTGTGAGACGCTCTTCTGCCCCAAGACACCTTCTGTAAGGACAATGCGTGTCTCATCCCTGAAGAGGTCATCTTCACACTGTAAGACACTTTCCTCTTGGGAAAATCCCTGTGCCTTTGAACAAGCCACATGAGAAGATGTGCAAACTTGCTGTGTACGAAACAAATAGCCCTGAAGAACCCATTGCCTGATATCCCTTATCGCCACACGGTACCTTACACCAGGAACCACAGGGAAAATGGTTGAACGGATTCAACCAACGCTGAACGAAGATGGTGTCATGGAAAAACCAAAAAGGTGTTCCCTGGGCTTTTCGCCATGCAGCTTTCAAGCACTGCTCAATCTCAGCAAAGTCTTCATCCAAAGCGAAGTTCCCACAGGCTGATACATCTCACCCAGAGGCCAACCAGGAACAACAGGAAAATGTGGAAGATCACCCAACTACCCACCCATAGCTGCTGGTTTCTGAGGGTCGGGGCCCCTGCTCGCTCCCTGTGCACCCTCATTCCTAAGGCATTGCATTTCCGAGAGAAATAGCCTTAGGAATTAAAATTCGTAGCTCTCCGTGACGTGGAAAAACAGCTTTAGGAAACATTAAAATTTCTCCTGACACCAAACCGTTCCCCTGGCAATAATTCCCCATTTCTCCCCATTCCACGGGACCAAGGACCTTGAGGACCTGTAGCCTCGCTGAAGTCTCCTCTGCTCTACAGGTGCCAAACCCCATTTCTCCCCAAATTATGAAATGTATTAATACAATCGAGCTGTTTCCAACCTGTGTTTTGCTTGGAGCCATCAGCTTCTGTCTCAGCTCTGAAGAAGGGCATGCATCTTCAACAGCTTGATCAGGGATTTTTCTAATAGAAAACGTCACTGATCCATGAAAACTCCATCTCCTTTCTAAACCCTGATTTCATTAAAACTTCATTAATTGAAGACCTAACAGTGAGAGGGAAAGATGCAGCTGGTCTTTGCTTCCAGCTTAGACCTGGCAGCTGACTCACGAGCTGACTGCAGACACTCACCCTCGGAAGGGAGCACAAAAAACGGGATCTACTTATTTGATGGATTTAATCTCGGTAAAAGGGGTCTGTTGTGAGGTACCAGAAGCTTTGGGCCTAGAATCACAGAATCACAAAATGGTTGGGGTTGGAAGGGACCTCTGGAGATCATCCAGTCCAACCCCCTGCCAGAGCAGGGTCACCCAGAGCAGGTCCCACAGGAACGCGTCCAGGCGGGGTTGGAATGTCTCCAGAGACGGAGACTCCCCCACCTCTCTGGGCAGCCTGTGCCAGGGCTCTGCCACCCTCACAGCAAAGACCTTTTTCCTCATGTTCAGATGGAACTTCCCATGTTTCAGTCTCCCGGCACCACTGAGAAGTGTCTGGCCCCGTCCTCTTGCCACCTGCCCTTTAGCTATTGCTGAGCATTGATGAGATCCCCTCTCACCCTGCTCTTCTCCAGGCTGAACAGACCCTCAGCCTTTGCTCATCAGAGAGGTGTTCCAGTCCCCTCAGCATCTTGGTAGCCCTTTGCTGTCCCCTCTCCAGCAGTTCCCTGTCCCTCTTGAACTGGAGAGCCCAGAACTGGACCCAGCACTCCAGGTGCAGCCTCCCCAGGGCAGAGCAGAGGGGGAGGATGACCTCCCTCCACCTGCTGGCCACGCTCTTCTTGATGCCCCCCAGGATGCCATTGGCCTTTTTGGCCACCAGGGCACATTGCTGGCTCATGGTCACCCTGTTGTCCCCCAGGACTCCCAGGTCTCTTTCCACAGAGCTGCTCTCCAGCAGGTCACCCCCAACCTGTCCTGGTGCAGGGGGTTATCCCTCCCCAGGTGCAGCACCCTGCACTTGCCCTTGTTGAACTTCATTAGGTTCCTCCTAATTCCCTTCTAGAAGGGACCTTGGTTTCATTAGTCCTTGATTACAGTTTCTTTGCAAATGTTACGTAATGTTTATTATTTGCCCAAGAGCCTTGGCTCGACAGCAGCATTATCAGCGTTACCATCCCATCCCGCCTGCTACAGCAGCGCCTTCTTTTGCAAAAGGAAAGGATAATAGAATAGGGAGATTGAAATCAATATCGTAACTCTCAGTGGCTGGAGGAATCGGGCTGCGTGGCTTGTCAAGCCAGGATGCGCTTTTGCCTTTCATCCAGTCCCGACCTGTGAGCACCTTCACAGCCCCATTCGGGTAGGACAAAATGGCTGGTCGCGGCCACATGTCAAATGGGATTGCTGATGTCTCCTGGGGTATTCGGGATCTTAACACGTGCATGCTACAAGCACGCATCTTCCTGCGTGAGAGGAGGGGTTGAACTTGTCTTAGGATTTATACTGAACTTTGCTTGTTTGTCTTAATGAATGCAAATCTTGCTCCATTACGTGCCCCGGCACAATAACCCTTTGGGGTTATTTGGTCAACCCCAGTGAAAGCCTCACAGCTCTTCGGGGTGAGACGCCCTCTCTGCTTGACTGCAGAAGTGCCTTTTGGAAGAGGCCACGCGGGTCCCGTGCCCTTCCTTGCCCAGGGTCAAGCTTCGCCACCGCCACTGGCCACAGAAAGCCCTTTTCCTCAGGACAGCCCATTAGCAGCAGCCGCCCAAAGACTGGTAGCTGTGAAAAATGATGCAGTGGAGACCCCTGACTGTAGAAAGGGGTCTTTGTGTGGGGAGAAAGCTGGTGCGTGCTCGAAGGGGTACACAGAAGCCCCTTTGCGGGCGAGCTCCCTGCACACAGGGGGTGAAATGCAGATTTTTGTGGCTGAGGGTTGAATGCCAGCTGCCTCTGGGAGCCTGGAGAGGTCCATCTGTCCCATCATGCCAAACAAAACTTTTTTGTATTACCTGCAGCTGGTGTGGCCACAGTCAGCATGGACTTCCCGTCAATTTTGGGAGCTTTCCTGCGCAGCCCAGCAGCGCCCTCAGGTTTCGTTGTGCCCCCGGGCACATCAAAAGCACAAGGGGATTTAACTGAACCCTCCTCCCATCTAACCCCCCTGCTCGTAGGGATGAGACACCCTCTCTGCTTGGCTGGAGAGATGAAAAACGGAGAGAAGGTTTTCACTTATTACGTGCCACGCTCCATTGCAACGTGTAAGAGGCAGCTACTCAAGTGCTTCTATTCAGACAACAATTGCTGAGTTAGGGACGGGCTTACGTTTAGCCAAGCACATCTCCAGGTTAAAAGCTGCCTGTTGGATGAGGAGCTTCCTCTCTAAGGCACAGCGTTAGCACTCTGTGCTGCATCCCTCCAAAAGTCCAAATAATCAAACGAAAGACGTTGCCTCCCACAAATGCAGTTGCATCGCTCCGAAAGCGTAGCATCGCCTAGCGCCAAAACAAGCCGTACGGAAGACAGGCCTTTTCTACCACCCTACCGTCTCTGGCTTGCATCAATCTGACTACATCAGGCTCTTACCAGCTCGAGTCCGATCGATACCAAGAATATTTGTTGGCAGTCCCCCAGGCACCGGTTCTTTCAGCACATTCAGGCTGCAGCGACCCTTGCAGATTTATGGGGTCTTCGCCTGCAGGTTTCCTCTGCTCCTGATTCGGGCCAGCTTGTTCCTCCACATGTAGCATCAACGGCAAGTAACACCACACAGTCAAAGTTCAGCAAAGAGGCTTTCACGTTGATCGAACTTGAGGAGCAAACATTTATCTCACCACTATCAGTGGACCATAAGCAAAATGGTGTTTTTTTGTTGAAATGTCCCCTACGCGACGAGCTCAGCTGGCGGTCTGGATCTCTGAGCTCATCTGGAGAACCAGGACCGTGACACTCACCCTTCGGTACCCGATGTGCAGACCTGCAAGACCCGAGCTAACAAGGAGCTGAAGAAGAGATGGGGCTACTCATTTCACAGTAATGCCTGAATGACACATTAGGCTCAAAAGCCACAACCCAAATCTTATTTTCCTTCCCCGAGACAATGCCAGGATCAGGCAGCTCACTCAGGAGGGTTTCACACAGGCTCGTGCCACTCCTCACGTGGGTGGCTCACAGCAGTTTGTTTTAAAGCTTTCAAACTCATGGAGGCTGGCATTTTTAGGCCTTTTTTTCCGACTGATCTCTGACTGCCCCTTTCTTTCTCCTGTGACCTCTTCCCATTCTGCAAGAGTAACCCGGAGTGACCGTGTTGTTAGCTTTGAAGGCGACTCCCCTGCTTTCTGCAGGGAAAGCAAGAGAGAAACTTGAGTCCAAATAATCCTGCCGCAGCACAAACCAGAGAGAAAACATCTGGGGGAAACATCTGGGCAGAGCTCCGGTGCTCTGAGCTGAGCAGGTCCGTGAGCCCTTGGCTGCTTCGGAGCCCCGTGCCCCGCGTCTCCCCCTGCCCAACACCGTGAGCCCGCGGTTGGGGCAGAGCAGGGAAGCGGCATTTCCAACGTAAGCGTGTGCCGGCCTGCTGGCCGGCTGCCGCGAGTTAATCTCACTGCAAATCAACGCCAGGCGCGTCCCTGTCGCTGCTACTGTTTATTTGCATTGCAGTAGCCCCCAGAGACAGCAATCGGGAACAGCAGCGCAGGGGAGAGATGGCTCCCCCAGCACAGCTCCGCACCGACCTGACGGAGCTACTGGAAGGAAAACAGCCCGTCCACGCTGTCGGCCAATGACAAGGTGCGGGGACAAGGACACTAATGACCCGAGCAGGGCAGGACAGCAGCACATATAGATGTTTATATATATATCCATCCACAAGCATGGGCACCGATAGCTCTGCCAGGAAGATTAAAGCCCTCTGAACCCTTTAATGTGGATGTTTTAATGAGTTTAGAGCTTCCCCGTGGCCTGGGGGCTCCTTCACAGAGATCAAGCCCTGCTCGCAACATTGCAAAATGTTTTGTAAGAACAGAAAACCTCCCTCTCTCCAAAATGCCTGTGTTTTCCTGGTGGGAAAGGGATGCACGAGGTTCCGCATCTGAGGAAGCGCTGGCGGGAATGAAGCCGTACCACGGGGCAGCGCCACTCCTGCTGCAGGGCACGGCCACCCTGCCACCAGTGTCACCTGCCGGCTGCTCCACAGCAGGCGCGTGCAGGGGACAACGCGTGGCGACACCGGTGCCAGCTGCGCAGTGTTTGCACAAGAGCCTCTTTGTGTCGCATTTCAAATTTGTTTTGTTTTCCCTTCTCACAAAAAGACGCTTCAAAAAGCTGGATTTCCCCGCAGGAACGCTGTGGTCCCCGGCCAACTGTTCCAGCTGATCGAGTCCCGTCAGCCTGTCATCTCTGACGCTTTTCTTGGGGCGCTTCATCCATGTGACGTTGCTTTGCAATACCTCAGGAGAGAGAAATCCATAACTGGCTCGATTTTTTTACTAGCTCATTTTCTGACCTCATTCTTTCCTCTTTGGCCACCGCGAGGGGCAGGCGAAGCCGTGGCTTGCTGCCCTTGGGGTGTCCCCGCACCACCTGCTTTTTGGTCCTGCAGTAATTTCTCGGGCTACCTCGTCCTTTGCTGCCCTGAAGCGCTCATTTTGCGACATCTGCTTTCATGAAAAGTGTATAGAGGGAAAAAAAAAAAAANAAAACACACCAAGTGCTACTACTCTTTGGTAACTTGGTCCCCTACTGCTGTGCAGATCACCACCGGCGGCTGTTTACTATCGATTAATCTTGCTGTCACTGGTGAAGCCAGGCTGAAATATTTGCTCTCGACTTGAGTATGTCACGTGCACCTGGATTTTATCAGATAGGGTGAGATGAGAAGACTCTCTCATATCTGTCTGTAGCTTAGGCATCAAAATGGTTCCGTTTTTTTCACCGACGTATTTTTTTTCGAGCAGAAGGAAATGGGCCTTCTTCAGGAAAAACTGCCCAAAATTCTGCATGTCACTAACGTCGCTCAGGTTTTACGAACAAGCCCCTGATGCAGTCAGTAAATTAAGGCCAAAATGAACAAAAGGTTAGTCCTTCCTGGACCAAGGACTATGATTCTGTTATAGATACGCTTTTCGGTAGAGATCCTCTTTTTGTGAGGCTTTTATGCAAAGGGGAACAGCAGCAGAATGGCCGGGACCCTTCACCCCACGGAGACAGGCTGCAGGTAGCAGCACTTGCCCCGGCCAGGGAAAACAGAGTTAATTTTTATTATTTGAAATGAAATAATTGCACTTTGTCTTCCTGACTACACAGCTGCTTCCAAAGGCCGCCCAGCAGATTTCGCTAATGGAGACAATTTCAACAATAGGGTTACATTTTGGGCTGCATACTTGTCAACAGCATCCATCCTCTTTTTTTTTTTTTTTTTGAATGTGTGTTTTCTTTCTTTCTTTCTTTCTTTCTTTTCTTTTTTTTTTTTTTCCCTCGTGGTTGATTGAATAAAACTTACATGTAAGTAGCCGAAGTTCATAACAGACTCCGCCATCTCAGACACCAGAGCAGCAGATGTCATCTACCTTGACTTCAGCAAGGCTTTTGGCGCTGTCTCTCATAACATCCTCCTTAGGAAACTGAGGAAGTGTGGACTAGACGAGGGGACAGCGAGGTGCAATGAGAGCTGGCTGGGTGACAGGACTCAGAGGGGTGTGATGAATGGAGCAGGGTCGAGTTGGAGGCCTGTAACCAGTGGTGTCCCCCAGGGGTCAATACTTGGACCAGTATTGTT